>JAQPPZ010001975.1:0-283834 GCA_028583015.1 Wollemia nobilis
ATGAAAGATAGTAAAGGAGAATAGTAGTTAAGAAATGTTAAAAAATAATATGACTATTCACATATTTTACATTTTTCCTACATTACATTTTTTGTCAGATGGGTCAAAAATGCTTATCATTTACCAAAATTGTCAATGACCTCTCATCCATTGTGCCTTGCTTCTAAGTGTTCGAATCAATACTTTAGACAATCTATTATGGTCTACTCTCGAGGGAATTAAATTATTGGTAGAACCTAGTTTGAATGTAATATTATCTTATTTAAAAATAAAATTTACTTATTTACAATACATTTCAGTGACTCATTTATCAAACCATCTTATATTATCTTATTTAAAAATAAAATTGACTTATTTACAATACATTTTAGTGACTCATTTATCAAACCATCTTTGAGCTTCCTTTTGTTGCACCATCCTCTTAAAATAATTTTCTCTTTCATATTCCTAGGATAGTAGTGTATTTAGTCATATTTGCTTTGGTTCGATGTCAATATCTTTAAGATCTAATTATTATGAGGTTTGAAGAGAATGAAGTTCCATATTAACTGGTTATATGACCCTCTTTTCAAGCAGTACCTTGTAGGGAGATGACCTATGGAGGTTTTTTGTGTCACTTGGTCTAACCATAGTGATTTCCATAGCATAGTATGTTAATCCCTATGATCTAATGATGATCTTATTTATTACCCTTACGATGTTATTGTTAGTAGAGTTTGCCATACCATTAACTTGGGGGTAGTCATTATAAGACTCTTGTAGAACAAAAGCATACTCTAGCAAAAAAATTTATCACTTTGAATCCAATAAATATAGTAACATTATTAGTGATTATGGTGGATAGAGCCCCAAATATGGTGATTATATATTCTAAAATTTGGATTCTTCATATTTAAATGACTTGATTGACATAGCTTCAATTCATTCTTGTATTGTACTAGATAATGAATTGATTTTACCAATGAAGTCCAAGTCCTACTCTAATAAATTTTAAGTAACTATGATGGGTTTCAAGGGAATTGATACTTTTCTCCCTCTTCTGGTGAACATGAAACATGCCTTGCGATTTTTAATCCATTAAAATAAATTAGAAAAAATGTAAGGCCAACAATATCCTACTCAAGATCTTATGTGCCATGGTTGGCATATAAGAATGTGTTGATTTGTAGAGGTAGTATTTGATAAGGGATTTAGTTCTTTGTTCTTTAATGCATCTAATTAGAATACTATCATAACTTTTTCTAAATAGTACACCATCTTGTCATGCATAGTTTTTTGCCTTATACCTAAATTGATCCCTTTTCTTATGTTTAAACACTTGTGGGACCTACCTAGTTGTCATACACCTACTAATATCTCCCACCCATCCATCTAATCACTAGGCTCTACTTATTCTACTAAAGCAACTTGGTTATTCAAGATAGAAATCATAGAGTTTTCAGTATTAGAGGGAACGTTTGTGAATTTGATATTGTAATTTATGTTTTTAGTATTATATTTTAAAATGGGTAACATCAATTATAAATTATTATCACTTTATTAATTAAAGTTTTAAATTATTTTTTGGTAAATATAAATTTTAAATTAAGTATATTTATTTAATTAAGTGTTGATTAATGTTTTTTGGTAAGTAAAATTTACACTAAATCACATAGTGAAAAGAATGCGGAGGAAGGGTGATTTTCCTTATCCTCAAATGCTTTGGTTAGGGCCAAAAGAAATCATAGAAATCCAAGATTTGTGGATCAAGATTATATCCATAGGAATAGTCTAGAGGGTTGCATATTGTCATAGAGATTTGACCGTTCTTCTAGGGAGTTTGGGAGGACTGAAGATTTAGGGTTTTGGTGAACTCAGGTTTGGAAGGGATTCATATTTATTTTAAGGTTTCCTTATTTCTTAGCTCTGGTTTTTGTACCTTCTTCTTTCCTCTTCTCAATAGCTGGTAAAGATCCTATCTAGATCTCATTTGTTTTTTATTTCTTCTCTTGCTATATCAGTATTAGTTTCTTTTTAAAAACCTTATGGAAATGGAGTTTTCACTATTTTCTCCCAACATATACCTTTTGATAAGAATAAAATGGATAGTATGGTTCAACTTATTAATGCCCACCCTCATCAAGAAATTGTAGAAAAATCATCAACCTCAATATCCTTTGTGGCTAAACTTGATGAGGTACTCGTTGTTGAGGTGCCTCAAAACCTCATTCAAAATCTAATAGTGGCAGACCATAGGAAAAAATGGATCTAAAAAATCCAAACAAATTTGCCATCCTCACATCAGATGTGGAGGAAGAAATAGAAACACCAAAATATAATGGAAGTCAAGAAAAAGGTAAAGATATTATGGGCGAACCCATCAATAACCACGTAGATGACACACAAGAAACACAATAGAAGAATTATGAAAAAGACTCAGAGCCATAAAATTAAGACACGAAATAAGGGATTCAAGAAAATTTACAAGTGGAATTAGTTATACCAGGTGCAACTCCAGCAACACGCTCAATAGCCAAAGGTAGAAAATCCAACCAAATCCTAAGAGAAGAAAAAAAATTGAAGGAAATCAAGAGAAAAATTCATGCCACTTTGGAATTTCCAAAAAATAAGGTCAATAAAAATGATAGTTTTATCACAGAACTACAGAGGATTGGGTAGTCCCCTAAAAAAAACTACCTTTCATATTTAATAAAAAATATAAAACTCTTGTTATTTGTTTACAAAAATCCAAAATGATAGATCATGTAGTGGCACAAGAATGGAATAATATTTGGAGATAGTCAGATCATGAAGGAGTAAGTTCATCAGGTGCTTCAGGAGGGATTCTAACAGCTTGGGATTCCCAGTAGTTAACTTCCTGAGCAAAACATAAACAAAATAATTGGCTTTCTTTAAAATTTAAACTTCTTATTGCATCACTGGATCATCCAAGAACAACATTATAACCTTCTTATTGCAGGAGATATGAATATCACATTAGAGTATTGGAAAAATACAAGGGAAAACATGAATCATGATTCCAACAAAGACATCATTAAGAATATAATTTACTAAGAAAATCTATAGGATATCATCCCTCAAAAAGGGAAGTATACTTGGACAAATAGAAGATCAAGAATTCATTACATTGCTGAAAGACTAGACAATTTTCTAGTTAGTGAAAATTTTCTATCCATTTACTCTCTTCTAACTAGTCACATCATCCAAAGTGCAATATCTGATCATAAACCAATTATTTTGGAAAAAGGATAAAATTTTCAAGAATTTAGAAATATTCCATTTAAATACAATGTAGGATGGGCAGAGTTGGATTCTTTTAGACCTCTAGTTGAGAACTATTGGAAACAAAAAACTACTTCAAAAAGACCAGAAGACATATGGAAAGAGAAAATTCTAAGACTTAAAAAAAAATAGAAAATGGCTATATAAAAAGCCACCTAAAATAAAAGAGTTGATTTTACAACAACTTGATAAGTTGGAAACAAAGTCAGAATATCCTTCTCCTCTTTCTTAGCATGTTGAGAAAAGAAATGTGTTTTTGGCTGAACTATGCAAGTTGAATGTTGCAAAAGAGGCCCAATTGAGATTAAAATATAGGATGGTATGGTTACATAAAGGGAACACAAACACAAATTTTTTATCTTAAAACTCTTCAAAACTATTGTAGAAATACTATTTTAAGTATTGAGGAGGATGATATCATCTACACAAAGAAAGAAAAATTAAAAGAACTGGCTGAAAATTACTTTTCAAAATTGCTCACTCATGAACCTAGAGATTTTCATGCCAAAGACCTTTTGCTTCATAATATTCCATATTCTCTTACTCAATAGGACAAATCTAGTTTATGTGCCCAAGTTACTAAAGAAGAATTGGAGTCTATGGTGCATTCTCTCCCTAAAGATAAAGCTCTAGGACCGGATGGTTTCACTAATAATTTCTATCATAAATTCATGTATCTTATTGGTGATGACCTATTGCACATGCTTAAAGATGTAAAAAATAAAGGTACTCTTTTTGGAGCCATTAATTCAAAATTCCTTGCTCTAATCCCTAAGGAGAAGAATTCCACTACTTTTAACTAATTCAGTCCAATTTCTCTTTACAACTACTCTTATAAAATAATGACAAAGATAATTGATAATCGAATCAAAATGTTGCTTAGAAAATTGATCTCTTAATAACAAGGATGCTTTATCCCTGGAAAGAAAATATATGACAACATCACTATGGTTCATGAGACTCTTCATTCCTATTCAAATATCAAATCAAAGAATATTACCATAAAATTGGATATGGAAAATACTTTTGATAGAGTCAAATTATAGTTTTTGGAAAGAACTCTCATTAACTTTGGGTTTCCAACCCAAATGGTTCAATGGATTGGAGCTTGTATCAAAGTTCCATGGATCTCCTCTTTGATCAATGGAGAACCTTTCATGCATGCCCAATTTGCTGATGATACTATATTTATTGTAGAAGAAACCAAACACAAAATTAAGAGCTTCAAAAATTATCTTAACTACTTTGAAGCAGCCTCTAGTGCCTTAATTAATTATAACAAAAGTTGGTTTTACACAATTAACACCACTCCAGCAAAAAATAGAGGTTTTGCAAAAGTTCTTGGATTCAAGGGAGGATCATATAAACATTTTAAATACTTAGAAGTTCCTATGGGATTTCATATTAAATATAAAAATTGTTGGTTACCAACCATTGAGAAAATTCAGAACTTATAGTAATGGTTGGTTGAGTTTAGCTGGAAGAAGAGTGTTAATCAGATCTATTTTATCCGTCCTTCCTACATATCAACTTTTGGTTTATCATACTCCTAAAAGTATTTTTTTTCTACATATGGTTGTGGTGAATGTATGTTTTGGAATATTTCCCAAAAATAATTATGAATTCCAACAAAGATAAAGTAAAACCTTTTGACAAATAAGTACAACAAAATCCTAGAACATTGGAAAAAAAAGAATCTAATAGAATAAAAAAGGAAATAAATATTATGTTAGAATTTTCCAAGAGTAGAACTACAAAGCATTACAATATTTGAAGAAAAAAAATAGAATTGATTGATTATTCCATGGATCAACTTTGTATAAATAACAAAGTTGAGCATTGAGAGCTGTTGGATTACAAGAACTCATTAAATTTGATGTAGACTATAATAAATAGTTCACCTAACTCATGAAGGAGTGGAAACTCAAGTAATTATATCCTAGTAGAACTTAAGAGAATAATTACTTATTCTAACACCCCCCCTTAAGTGATACTAGGGATGCATTATGCAACTGAGTCCCGAAAATAGACCCTGATGAGGTACTCATGTACAATGGTTTCTTTTCTGAAGAGATGGTAAAAACCCCACAAAAAAAACCATCTATAAAAAGAGAAAAAATAAAGAGGTGTCTTCGATTTGCGAAGATTATCCTCTTAATACAAAAAAAAGGTGAGTCCCGACAACATGGCTTGATGAGGTACTCATTTACAATATTTATGAGAGATGGTGAAAAAACCACATGGGAAAAACCATCTGTTATGAAATAAAGAGGCATGTCTTCGGATGGTGAATATTGTTCCTAATAACAAAAAAAATGTGTCCTGACAACATGGCCTGATGAGGTACTCATGTACAATATGTAAGGGAGATATGATAAAAAACCACATGGTAAAAAACCATCCTCCAAAGAATACAATAATAAAAGGAGAGGTGAAATACCTCTGTTTAAATGTAGTTGTATACTCCAAGTTTCTCTCGCAACTGTATGTAACGCGGAGAAGGAAATGACTTGGTGAAGATGTCTGCAACTTTATTTTCAGTTGGAATATAGTCCAAGTATATGTACCCATTCTAAATATGCTATCAAATGAAGTGCATGTGTATCTCAATATGCTTGGTGTGTTGATGCTCAACTGGATTACATGCAATGTGAATTGTGCTCTGATTGTCACACCAAAGAGTAATAGGTTTGTCATAGGAAAAACAAAATTCTCTTAAAATATGACGAGGCCAAATAGCTTGTTGACTTGCTAAAACTACTTCTATGTATTCTACCTCTATAGATGATAAGGCCACTGCTTGTTGTTTTTTGCATAACAAAGCAATTGATGAATAACCAAGACAAAGGACATAGCCAGAAGTTGTATCTTATACTGAACCTACCCAATATGAATCCGTGTAGCCAATGATATCCATGGATTTTACCTCATATAAGATCCCAAAGTGAGTATTTCCTTGCAAGTAGCAAAGGATTATTTTTGTTGCTTGCGAGTGACTAAAATGAGGTTAATGTGAGAATATGGATATTAAGACAACAACATATGAGATATCTGGATGAGTATGAGTAAGGTATAACATACTCCCTACAAGCTGATGATATAGAGTTGCATCACATAAAGAGGATGTGTAGAAAGTACTTAGATTGGCTCCATACTAAAAAGGTGCAGGAGAAGGTTTGCAATCTATCATTTTAAACCTTTGAAGAAGATCTAGAGTGTATTTTTGTTGACATAATGAAATTCTTATATTTGTTTGATTTATTTAGATCCCAAGGAAGTAATGAGCTGGACCTAGATCATCCATATTAAATTTTCTGAGAGGGAGTCTTTTATAGTCTGAATGTGAGCGAAGTCACTACCAATGAGTAGTAGATCATTAACATATAGAACAAGTATGGTGATTTTTCCTTTATCTCTCCAAATGTAGACTATGTTATCAAACTCACAATGATAAAAATCTGAGAAAAGAAGGAAGGAGTCCATTTTTTAATACCAAGCTCTAGAAGATTGTTTGAGGCCATAGAGAGACTTCTTTAGCCTATAGACAAGAGAGGAGTCTTGAGTGAAACCAATAGGTTCTTCCATGAATATCTCTTCCTTTAAGTCCCCATGTAAGAAAGCACTTTTTACATCCATTGAAAGACATGCCACTTTTGGAAAGCAGCCAGAGCAAGAACCAGTCTAACAAAATCTATTTTGGCAATTGGTGCAAAGGTTTCCACATAATCAATTCCTTCAATTTGAGAGAAACCTTTGGCTACTAGGTGAGCTTTGTGTTTGACAATTTCTCCATTAGGCCCATATTTTGTTTTGTAAATCCATTTACAATGAACTAATTTCCTTCCTTTAGGTAGGGGAACTAAATCCCATGTTTTGTTTTTGATTAAGGAAGAGAATTTTTTTTCCATGGTATCATCTCATTCTTTAATACCAGTTACTTCTTTGAAGGATTGAGGATCGGAGGAAATTGTTCGAATAAGTAAATATTCTCTTAAGTTCCACTAGGATACACACTTGAGTTTCCACTCCTCCATGTGTCAGGAGAACTCTCAGTGGTGTCTTCATCAGGTCTAATAAGTTGTTGTAATCCAATGGCTCTCAATGATCAACTTTGCTATTTATACAAAGTTGATCCTTGAAATAAATAAATCAATTCCACTCTTCTCTTCATATTTTGTGTAATACTTTGCATATCTATTATTGTGAAATTCTAACATGGTATCAAAGTAGGTTAGTGTTTGCTAGTATTCTCTCTTTAAGATTCTAGGAGCTGGTTCTTTGTTTTTGTTGGCCTTTCTTTTGGAGCCTTCAAAAATATTATATATATTTTTTCTCAGTTTTTTTAAAAGGATTTTTTTTTAATGTATGTGGGATATTCTAATATTACTTATTTCCTTCTAAATAAGGGAAGACTCACTATCTTCTAAAGTAAAATTTTTAGATATTTGCCCATTCTTTTCATTATATGTATTTTAAAATCAAAAGGAATATATTCCTATTTTTTTTAAGATCTTATATGAAATATATACATTATTTTTTATCCTTTAAACTTAGCATTCGAAGTTTTTATTATATTAGAAAATTTCTTTTATAGCTTTGTTTGTAGGATCTTTTGCAGTATCTCTATGCTCGGAGACATCGTGAAGCACCTTTTCATGCTTTGCGCCCCTTGTCTTTGGGCGCCTTATCTCAACGATCGCCTCTGCTGCCCTGTATCTCGGAGACCGCCATGGAAGTTTTTTTCTTTCTACAATTTTTTGGCCACCATAGGCTGCTCACACAACGCCTTTCTAACATATTTGAAGACGTTAGCTCTCTCTAAGCATTTATCTATATCTAATTGGTGCAGTTCTTTTGGCGAATGTTGAGTTAATTTTTTTTTATCCTTTAAAATCATCGATTGCATCTTTCAGTTCAAATATTCTCATTTATTAAAAATCTTGAATGCAAGTTTTGTTTCGACGATTTTTTTAAAAAGTAAAACCCAGTTCTTGCCGAAGTTTAACTCCTACTGGAGCCAATCTAATCTCCTTGGCATTCCATAAACAACTTTCTCTTGGATTCCTTTTAAAGTCGTTCGGGCCATTCTCTAGGCACTACAAAATTTGCTTTAATTATTTTATTTTCAAGCGATGCTAATATGATTTTAATGCATAATATATACTGTCATATTTATCTTGTTCAAATTTTTCAGTAGGAGTTTGTCTCAGCTTCTCGACAGGTCTTCCAAGGGGCTCACTTTCCAAGTCTTCGCAGACCCGAGTTTTTTAAAGTTTCTAATCTCTGTTTTACAGGAATAAACTTCTAAAGACCTCGCTACCCTTTTCGAGGCTCCCGAGTTCTTTTTTTACGTTTTAAATATTTGTATTATAGGAAGCATTTTCAAGGACCTCACTACCATTTTTGAATGCTACCGAGTTCTCCTTTTTATTACATTTCTAATCATTGTTTTGTAGGTAAACAGAGAATGAATCAAATCTAACAAGGGCTTCGCTCACCTTTCTTTATAGTTTTCAATATTTTATCTGAGTTCCAAAGAAACGTAGCTTCGAATCAATCCGAATGGTCATCAACGAATTTGCAGATCCTGAGTCATTTCAATACCGGTTGTTCCTTCGGAGTCTCCCTCTATTCCGAGTGCCTCTCTCTCAGAAGTCGTACTGAAATTTGTTTAAAATTTATTTTTTATCCTCCTTCATAATTTTATTGTAAAGCTTTTTTTTCCTTTGAATCCGAGGGTAATATCTTTTGACTCATTTTTTTAGAGAGCCCTTTTTCTTTATCTCAAAAGGCTCTCTTCAAAAGTCATAAGTCATATTGTAACCTTTATAATAAAAAAATTATTTGGGGGGTTTAGTGAATTCGTTGCACTATTGTCTTTTCTGGGGGTGTTGTTCATTTTTTTTTTGGGTCTATCTTCGTCATTTCATTCAGTTATATTTTTAGAATTTAATTAAAAATAATACTATTGAAATATTTCATAGAAGATAATCCTTACTAACCCTCTTCAAAATCTAAGTTGTTTATTTTAAAAAAATTATATATTTTATCTATCTTCTTTATATATTTATTTTGTGCTCTTAAGTATCATGAAAATGTGTTACTATTGATAAAGAAGATAATCATTACTTAACCCTTTTTTTTTTTTTTTTATTTGTGGAAAACATCCCAAAAGGGATGCCACTTTCGGGTAAGACCCAAGGAGGCAGGGGTATCCATTCCGCCAAAAACGCCCAGGACTCGGACCCGGCCTACCACCTTTGACATACTCAAGGAGCAAACAAACACACAAAACCAAATTAAAAAAAGTAAATAACAACAAAAATAATAAAATAAAATAAAAAACAAGCTCCTTGAGTGTGTCAAAACCAAAAGCACAACCAAACACGCACAATAAGATAAAAGAAACCACAACACAAACCACATAGAAAAACACAAGAACCACATAACAAAACACAAACAAGACAAAAACAACAGAACACTACAAAGACATAACCCAAAAAAACATGAAAAATAAACACAACCAAAACCTAAAAAATAAAATAAATAAAATAAAAATAAAAACAACCAACAACAGACAATAAACAAAAACAAAAAACATAGAAAACACTCACACATAAAAAATGAAATAACACAAACAAAGAGAAACCCAAGAACAAGAACGAAAAAAACACAAGAACAATAACAAAATAAACATAAAAAAAAAAAAACAACAAAAACACAAGAACAACAAAAAACAACACAAAGAACACAAAAACAAAACAAAACAAAAGAACCCACCCACCTTAAAAAACTAAACAAAAAAACAAAGAAGACAAAAGAAAAAAATGAACAAAACAATGACCTAAGACTATTAATGCAATAATCAATAGAGGAAACAAAATAAAGAATAGAATGAGCTAGGGAACTAAAAAAACTGAATGAACCAAAGAGAAACAAAAAAAAAACAAGAAGAAACTAGGTACCTTCATAACTGGAGCCATCCAAAGAAATGATAGAAAGAAGAGCTTCCCTAATTTGAGAAGCCCACCATATAGGAGGGTGGCCATAACAAGTAAGATCACCTTTGTCCAAAGCCCAATTAGCTAAAGCATCAACACTCTTGTTTTGATCTCTCGACCACATGATTGTAATCAACTTTCAAAAATCCCATCCTGGATTAACCGAATCTTCTCAATAATTCTTTTTATTCTCCAATCCACCTTATGATTCTTAGAAGGAGTCTTCAAAAGATTAATCATAAGTTGAGATTCAGACTCAACTAACACCTTTTCCCATCCAACCTTAGTAGCCTCCTGAAGGCCTCTAAGGATACCATACCCCTCAAGAAGGTTATTGGAAAGAATACCCAAATTCTCAATAAAAGTAAAAACCAGGGAGCCATCTGAAAGTCTACCAATTCCTCCCACACTGGCTTTTCCAGGGTTCCCTCTAGAGGCTCCATCAGCATTGACTTTTCCAAAATCCTTAGGAGGAGGTTGCCAATTTCTAGTCCTATCCATCTTACTAATACTCACATTCCCTTTAAGTTGGTTGCCCTTAGAAGGTTTAATCTTCAATCTTTGCATCACTTGATCCCATCTTTGGTGGGAGTTTTGGGGGTGATTAAGGAGTTGATGGACCTATTCAACTAAGTTGGCTATGGTCTTTTGCCAAATATAGTGAATATCCTTCCTATCTTGATTAAAAATTTGGTTGTTCCTTTCATTCCAAATATTCCAAAGAAGAATGGTAGAACCCATCCAAACTAACCGCCTAATAAAATGATCAACACCCTCTTGATTAGGCCAATCCCTCCAAAGCTGTTCAAAAGTGAAAAAATTGGACCACTGTAAGCCAAGTAAAGTTGCCATTCTCCTCCATAGCTCAGAGGCTAAAGTACACTCAATAAAAATATGGTTGATATTTTCTACATTCTCTTCACACATTTCACATCTAAAAGGGCCATGAAAACCACGCTTCATAAGTTGCTCACCAAGAAGCACCCTACGATGCAATAAAAGCCAATTAAAGAACCTCACCTTAGGCCAGAGCTTTTGAGCCCACAATTGAGAAAATATGTCGAAGAATGGTTGGGATTATTATGGCATAAGGTCAAATAACCTTGAGCAACAGAATACTCACCCTTAGTAGTGTCGTTCCATCCAAAACAATCTTTTTCATGGGACCAAGAGAGGGATCTCATATGAAGGATGCCTTGGATATCTTGTCTTTGCCTTTCTGGGATTTGAATAGGCCAGTCCTCAATAGGGATCCAATATCTACCAACCTTTGAATTACCAGATGGTACCGACAGTAATTAGCCACCTTTATCCAATTAGCTCGGTGAAGCTCCTCCATCCAAGGCCTCCAATCGGGAAACTGAGTTATCAAAGGCTTGTGACCATCCCAAGAATCTGTCCAAAAATTTGCATGTTGACCATTATGAATGATCCAAAATAATTTTTTCTTTATCAAATCCTCACCAGCCTTAAGAACTCGCTAAAATGGGAGAACCTTTGGTAGGAAGTTGATAGCGAACAAGGTCTTCAGGACTTTTGTTCTCAAGATATTTAGCACGGAGATTATTGGCCCAAAGAGCATTGGGGTTATGCAACATCCTCCAATATAATTTAGCAGCTAAAGCTTTGTTGTTATTAATTGAAGACCAGAATCCTAACCCCCTTCACTCTTAGGAAGACATAAAGTATCCCATTTCACCAAGGCCCATTTTCTTTTCTCCTTAGTACCACTCCAAAGGAAACGATGACCGATTTGATCCAATTCTCGAAGAACAACCTTTGGGATATTCAAAATGGAAGAAACATAAATAGGAATAGCTTGAAGGACTGATTTTACCAAGGTGATTCTACCCCTAAGAAAGCCACTTGTTGGTCCACTTTCCAATTTTCTTCTTGACTTTGTCCAACAACCAATTCCAATCTTTATTTTTCTGCCTTTGAATATTTATGGGAATACCTAAATAAGTGATTGGAAGAGAGGTCTTCTTATATCTTAATTTATCCAAGACCATGGCTTCCTCTCTAGCAGAGCAGTGAAAGAAAATAACTTTAGATTTGTCTTCATTGATCAACCGCCCAAGTAGCCTTAGAAAAACAGCTAATGATTTGCTTAATATTAGAAGCTTCCTTAACCGTAGCTTTACCTAAAAGGGTAGAGTCATCCACAAATTGAAGATGAGAGATAGGTCTAGCTCCATGAGCAATGGTAACTCCCTCAAGGGTTTTGTTTTCCCTCTTTTTGGTTATAGTCCTACCCAAGCATTCAAGAAGAATGATGAATAAATAAGGGGATAGCGGGTCACCTTGCCCAATACCTCTGGAAGCTGGGAAAGACCGAGAAGGCCTGCCATTGATAAGAACTAAGTAGGAAACTGAAGAGATACATCCCATAATCCAATCCATCCAATCCTTAGAGAAACCAAATTGCCTCAAAACTTTGATAAGGAAGTGCCAATCCACTCGTCATAAGCTTTGGATAAGTCTAACCGGATGAACATAGAAGGAGAATTTTGCATATCCATGGAATGGATGGCTTCCCGAGCAAGAACTATCTCATCTACTATTTGACGTCCTTCCACATATCCCCCTTGCTCTGGGGAAATAATCTTATGTAAAAGAGGCTTCAACCTTTCTCCCATGATTTTAGTAATAATTTTGAGAAGAACATTACATAAAGCAATAGGTCTAAAAGCCGAGATATGATCAACCTCTTGAGCTTTTGGAACAAGAGTAATATAAGTTTTATTGATAACCTTCAAAATTTCTTTGGATTTCCCGGCTTCTTCCACCACCTCTAATAAATCAACATGAAGGATATCCCGTAACTCTTGGTAGAACTCAATAGGAAAACCATCAGACCTGGGGTTTTCCCTTTTTGCATTTTAAAAACTACTTGTTGAAGCTCATTGATAGTAACAGGAGCAGCCAAAATAGAGTTCTCCTCTAAGTGATAAGAGAAGGGACTTCTTGAAGAACATTTTGTTGAGAAGTCGAGTCAAGAGGAGTAGCAAGAAAAATATTGGAAAAGTAATCAACAACAATAGAGTTCATGCCATCCCAAGTATAAACAACATCTCCGTAATCTGATTTTAAGGAAGAAATAAAGTTGTGAGATCTTCGAGCTAGAAGAGATTTGTGGAAGAAATTTGTGTTTCGATCTCCTTCTTTGAGCCATTGAATTCTAGATTTTTGCTTCCATAAGATTTCTTCTCTTTTTTCCCATTCCTCTAACCGAGTTGTGAGTTTAATTTCATCTCGCACTTCTCTTCTCTGTGAGGCCATCTAAACGGATTTTCTTATTCAAATTTTCAAGATGAGCAATAACTTCATGTTTTTTTTATGAACATCCCCAAACTCTTTCCAGGTCCAAGTCTTGATTTTGGATTTAATGTATTGCAGTCTTTTGGCAAAACAGAACATCTTAGTCCCATGCCTAGGTTTACCTTCCTTCCACCATTGTTGCACACGAGGTCTGAAGGAAATGTCTCTAAGCCACATTAATTGAAAACGAAAAGGAGAGAAACTCACATTGGTTTTCCACATTTCCACCATGACTGGCCAATGATCCGAACCAACATTATTAAGAGTCTTCACTTTAGGAATGTGACCATGGATTAAGAAATTTTCAGAGAGCAAAACCTATCCAATCTCTCCATTATACAAGCTAAGCCTTGCCTTCTGTTAGACCAAGTCATAAGGCCATTATCTAGTTGGATATCCACAAGATGGAGGTTTGCAATATATTCGCTCATGAGGTCAGTACTTTTGTCCAAATTTCTATTTCCCCCTTTTCTCATCCAGAGAGAGGATGGTATTGAAATCTCCTCCGATCAAGATCCAAGCTTTAGGAAAATGAGAGATAATATGAGTAATATCCTTCCACTGTCTTCTTTTTTCCTCCAAAGAAGTCGGGGCATAAAAGAATGCAGCATAATCTGTTGGAATGTCTACTTTGAATAGCTATAGCCAACAAACCCCAACCGCCAACCATATGGTGAATAACTACCTCTTTTGGGTCCCAAAGACAAGCAATGCCACCCGAAGTCCCTTGGGAATTGAGGGAAACCACTTTTCCAACTGCCAAATTTTACCGGCAATTAAGTCCATATCCTCCATTGACATTTTTGTTTCTTGAAGGAAAACAAGATGTGGATGATTTATCCGAATCATTCTTCTAATTTCATTTTGTTTTGAAAGACTCCCTTTGAGTCCTCTAATATTCCAAGTGATGATCTTCATTAATACCAGGGCTAAAAATGTTGGGAAGGGCATTAATCTTACCTTCCTCTACAAGCTTTTCACCTTCTTTTACCATATGATATTGATTGGTCTTGCGACCTACTTTTTGATTAGAATCCATCTTCAATTTTTTTTCCCTGTTTCTTGACTTATTCCAATTGAATCCGAGATGGCTTCTAACCTTGAAGAATGCTCATACACATCCAAAATTTTACTAGATGGTTCAATGGAGTCTATATTGGGACCTCGCATTATTTGAAGTTTTGACATTTGAAATATTGTTTTTCTTGTGTAAATTTTCTCCTTTTTTTTTCTGTTGAAAACCTTTGATTTGTTGGTTTGTCTCTCAGTTATTTCCTTCATATTTAAATTGTGTTTCTAAGATTCCATTTTCCATTATTTCCTCTTTCTCACTTGGGACATCATTTGTGGAAAGGATTTCAAACATATTAGCAAATGACTTTGATTGATCCTTCATTACCGGTTTTTTCTCTAGTGTTCTTCTTCTTAGGTATTTGGAAACTCCTCGAGTTTATATCTTCTTTCTTTTGATCAGAATTTTATTTGGGCAAGCACCGGCCAAATGACCATATTCATGGCAAATTCTACAACGAAAAGGAATGTTCTCATAGTCCACTACTTGCTCCCAAGTGTCTTCCCCAAATTGTAATGTGATATTTTTAGGTAGGGGTTTGTCAAAATCCATTAAAACACAAATTCGAGCATAAATAATATGTTCAAAATTTTGAGTACAATCAGCAATCATCATAAAAGTTCCTAAAGAGTTTCCAATTGAAGAAAAAATAGTAGGATTCCAAAATTCAATAGGGAGGCCAAAGAGTCTAACCCACACGGGAGCTATAGAAGGCATCTCTTCTTCGGCTTTAAATTTAGTATGCCAGGGCTTCATGAAAAGCCCCGCCCTTCCAAAAACCAAGGACCCCCTTGAAAAGTTTTCTCTCTATCTTCATTATTAGCAAATAAAACAAGAAAATAACCATTTGGATAAATAGAGATTTGTAACTCACCTTTAGTTTTCCAGATTTTTGCAGCCCGGACTTTGAAAGCAGATAGACTCTGATCGAAACCCACGAACCGACAAATTAGTCCTCTTTTTTCCAAATCTTCAATGCCATCCAATGTTACCCATATCAAGCTTAACAATAGGAGTTCCATCACCGCTTTAAGACATCCCGACTCCATTTTCTCGGGATCAATCTTAGGCATTCTTAGAGGTTTATGAGAAGCCCTAATATTGATATTAGCATTGGGCCGAGGCTGTCCACCATGAAGGGCATCCCTAAAATTCATTTTTGGGACCGAGTCTTCAAAATTCTTACCCTTGACAGGGGTTTTCACAAGTAGAATTATTTTGTGGGTGCACCTTAGCACCAGATTCACTTGAGATATGAGCCATTTTTTGATCAACTGCTTGAAACTTATTTCGTGGTCTCTTTAATCCTTGCCCTAGACGCCGTGGAAAGGTATGGTTTTCACTTTTCTTTTGTGCAGCAAATTGGAAGCCGTTGTCACTCAAGTTCACAGTATGATCTGTTGAAAGACAAATTTCTAACCCATCTTGTATCCCCTGCAACATTTCTTGCTAAAATATTGAGCATAAACCACAAAAATATTGGCCGCTAGGGCCCGAAGGCCCTAAAAACCAACCTCTGGAGCCGCTTGCACTCAACCCGGATGAAACCCTCGCATAGCCGCTTGCCAAATATATCGTTCACACATAGGGATGCGCTAGGATCTGTGTTGCTCCAAATGATATGAAAATTGGTGGAGACGTTCTAGGGTTTTTCAGGCATCTACCCTCAAAATTTCAGCTCAATCCGAGTTCGGATGAGTGAGATATGGCCGAAACGAGTTCGGCAGTTTGGGCAGTCCTGCGAAAAACGTCTCTACCATTCAACTCCGAAATTTCATGATCCCTTCAAACTCACTCTGATACCAAATGTTGAGACCGTAAAGTCTAAATTTTCACTTAACCCCTTCAATTTCAATTCTTGTTTATTAATTATTTTTCATAAACAAATATAATTTTCTAAATTTTTGGAAGTGTTAAAGAAAAGGATACATATTTCATCTATCTTCTTCATATATTCATTTGTGCTCTTATGTATCTAAAATTGTGTTATTATTAATAAATATATCATTACTTAACCTCTTCAATTTCATTTTTTTTTTCTTATTACAAAAAAAACTATAATTTAAAAAAAAACAAAATTAGAAGTATTCTCTCTCTCATTAATACTCTTCTATAATTTTTATTCTTTAAAAGTTAATCTTTTAAAATTTTATAAGTTCTTCCTAAAATATATTTGCTTACGTTCTATGTATCATTGTCTCCAAAACTTTATAGTTTCCCTCACGTAAGGGCGGGTTTTGGAGACAATTGGTATAAAGTCCTAGCATATATTTTTCCATCACCTTTTTTTTTAACATGACATCTCTCTTACTTATAGTTTCCCTCAAGTAAGGGTGATTATTGAGATTCCAAATTAAAATCTGGTTGAAATCTTTGCATTTCAAACAAAAATCCCTTGATAAATTCTTCTCTATACTTATAGTTTCCCTCAAGTAAGGGCAGGTATTGTGAAGAATTAAAAGGATTTGGCATTTCTAAAGCAAACAATATTAAAACCTCATTATACTTATAGTTTCCCTCTTGTTAGGGCGGGTATATTGAGTTTTATATATTGAAAAGCTTCATATATTTCCCTAAAATCAATTGCATTAATCAATAAATTGAAGTTCTAAGGGGGGATATATTGGTTAATTAAAACTTCAACTTTTATCTTGTGTTAAAATGATGAATTCAATTGAACCTCTCACCCCTCATAACTTTCACACTTGGAAATATCTCAAAAAGGTCTTACTCATTTGCTAGAAGAAAAGCAACCAAAATTTGAGAAAGAATGTGAAATTTTTATTCATAAAGGAAAGATGCATGAAACAATGGGTATTATTAGCTCTAATGTTCATGAAAGTTTGTGGTTTCACATTACAGATTGTAAAACTCCTCATGAAATTTGGGAGAAGCTAAAGATTTTTTTGAGAAAGTAGATCAGATGAGATCAATACAACTAGAAGCAGAGCTAAAATCTTTGTCTCCTGAATATTTTAGTAGTATTTTTGACTTCCTCACCAAGTTCAAAGAAGTCCTCACTCAATACAAATGTAGTGGGAAGACTAATATTGAAGAAGAATGCATTTATCTAATCCTTTCTAAGCTAAATGGTATTTTTCAAATTTTTTCTACCACCTTTATATCTACCAAAGATGCTCTTGGTGCAACCTTTAAAATACCTTCTTTAGAAGAATTTTGTTATAGATTAACTAGGGAAGAAACAAAACTTGCTAGATATGAAATCTCATCTTCTTCCTCTTCCTCAAAAGCCTTAGTAGCCTCAACCTATTCTAAATAAAAATTCAAAAAGAAGGAAAAAACTCCCATAACCTGTACTCATTGCAAAAAGAATGGTCACTCCGCAAACTGTTAGAGTAATATTCCATTCTTTGGTATATTTACCCTTTTACTATGATAGGTAAAATAGGTAGTATATTGCATTACACTACTTAGGTAGATTATTACATTTACTTTTCTACTTTCTACCATGTAGATATTTACTGTCTTAAATATCTAATGGTTAATTTCCTAAATATCCTAGGTGCAAGAGTTCTAAACCAAACTCTCTTCCTCTTGGCAGATTGTTTGGCGTGATCTCCTGTTCATTCAGTTTGATTACTATTTTGTAACCTATTTAAAGGCTATAGTTTCTAAACTATATGCTAATGCAAATATTCAATTATCAAACTTATTTTGGATCTCCTGGTCACATTGGTATCAGAGCTGGAGGAGGGAGTTAGGAGGAGGAATTGAAATTCACGCTCGCTGGAGAAGTCGGGCATAGGAAGCACCAATTTTCAATTTGGTGACTTTATTATTTTTTTCCTCTCATATTTCCTAATAATCCTAAGTTTTTTAATTGTTTATCATGTTCATTGCCTAGAGGCAGAGGAGGTGGAGAATTCCCAATTTTGTTTGGGCCACCTCACTCCATCTCGATGGGCGTTGAGGTCCGCAGGCCAGGGTCAAGGGAGGGCCCATAGGAGCTTGACCAACCAGGTCCACCTCCTCGACCCGGCCCAGCCCATGAGGTCGATCGACCGGGTAGCTTTGCACTATCGATGATCGTGCTCACTCACAAGCCCATAGGGCCTACGTCAGGGCCCGCGTCCCCGAGGCACGTGTAGGCCCATAGGGCCCGTGCCCCCAAAGCCAACTAGTGGGAGCGCCTTGAGGGTAGGAGCACCCTCACGCTCCCACGTGGCCTCCTTGATTGGGAGTGCTTCGAGGGCAGGAGCGCCCTCACACTCCTAGTGGAAATGAATCGATGGATTACACCTTTGACATCTAGACAAATCGTAGCAGGACACACATGTGACAAGTGGCACAGACAGTATAGAGATACGTGGCAAAAAATTTGGTTTGGCAACAAGCTGCCACGTGGCAAGGTTTAATTGGGTGTGCAGGTAACACATGGCGGAGGTAGGTTACATGTGGCGATGAGCGACAAGCATAGCGGGCTACGTGATTACCCGTAGGCAATCAAGCGCTTAATAGCGCTGCCAAGTTTTTAAAGCCTGGCTTCATCCCTCACGGGATGAATGTGGGATAAATCCCACAAAGGCCAAATTGTCGCCCGCCTCCTCCTTAAGTACTAGCATGCGGGGCTAGCTTTCAAAGCCGCCCAGTAGTGCAGTGGTTAAGCTTGAGCTTGACACGTGCGAGGTCACGAGTTTGACCCCCATGCACTCTATTTTTGGCAAAGCAGGTGCATTATGAATTAATTTGGTTAAGTTTCCAATTATTAAAACAAATTTTTGCTTAAAATTTAATTTTTTTTAGATAATTTTTAATATTTTTTCTATTTTTTGCCTAAAATAATCATTTTTTTTAGAAAACTTGATTATTTTTTGTCAATTTATGTTAAATTATTCAAAATTAAGTCTTTAAAATTATTTTTTTAGCATTTACATTGGAAATCTATTACAAACCAATTTTTTTTTGCAACTATAACAAATTTATTTCTTTTGTTTTCTCCACATTTGGGGATAAAGAGACAAAGAACCAAACAATTTTTTGTTGCAAACCATAAAAAAAACTCTTCTCAACCTTGTTAATTTAGCATAAAAGAAAGGATCAAACTTGAATTCTTTTTGCAAATTAGAAAACAAGGAGACTCCAAAATTTGCAAAACATCAAACTTGACATTGTGCATTTGTTTTCTCCAAGGGGGGATATAAGACATAAAATTGCACATTTTTTTTGCAACATTGAGAAGAATTTGAAGCCTTGGGCCCATAAAAACTAAGTCGTGTGTCGACTAGTTCTGGAAGCCTTTCAAACGCGGGTCGTGTGTCGACTTGTCTTGAAAGGAGTGCTCGATTTGTTAATTTTGCAAAATAAAGGGGGGAAGACAACATTGTACTTCTTTTGCAAAATTGTAACACAAAAGTGAGGAGCACTTACAAACAAATCAAACTTGTTTATTTTGCAAAATCAGGAAAGATAGGCAATTGTTTATTGCCACATTATTTGCAAAATTGTAAGACAAGGAGGAGACAAAAATATATCAATTTTTTGCACAACACAATTTCACATTTTGTTGCAAAAATTAAAAGGTGCATTTTTTATTTTACTTGACACCTTCATTGGCAAATTAGGTGCATTTTCGGTTGCATCCGACACCTAGGTGATAAGAATTTTGTGGGTATTCTTGTTTGATTATTGCATTATTTATTTTGCAATTATAAGTCATAGAATCAAGAACACTCCTACCCCAAAATTTCACTAATAATTTGTGTAAATCCTTGCATAGATTTAAAGCCAATATTCACTTGATATTCTCTCCTACAAACAAAAACCCCTAATTCACTCTATTTGTTTGGCTTAATTTCCTCAAACTGATTATCCCTCTTCAAGAGGATTTTTAGGTAGGTGCCATTAAATATCTTTTTGAGTGAATTATCTTTCATCTCTTATTTGTTTGGCTTAATTTCCTCCAACTGATTATCTCTCTTCAAGAGAATTTTCAGGCAGGTGCCATTAAATATCACTTAAGAGTGAAAGAAAGATCATCTTAGTACATATTGTAGGACCTTCATCATGGCAACTATCAATAAATACTTAAGTGATACACAATTGCTAAAGGGTCCTAACTATTCAGCATGGAAAACTAAGATGAAAGCCATATTGATTGTAGAGGACATGTGGGATTTAGTTGGTGGCACTGAATCAAGACCCGCATCACCAGGAGTAGATCAAAAAGCATGGGACAAAAAGAACAATCGTCTTCTCATGTTGATACTCCTTGCAACTACTGATGAGATCCAACCTCACATAAGTGAAGCTAAAATTGGTAAAGTTGCATGGGATGCACTTAGTACCATTTTTGAAGGTAAGAATCAATCAACTATTCTAAACCTTCAAACACAACTTCATACACTCCATATGAAGTTAGGTGAATCAGTAGAACTATTCCTCTACAGAGTGGCAGATCTGAAGTCTAAGCTTAATGCTTTAGGGGCCAAAGTTGAAGACACCATTTTGACTTCAGTAATCTTGAGAGCTCTTCCCGAATCCTACAAAATGTTGATTACATCCCTTAATGTTTCACAAAGAGTTGTCACCTTTGTGGAGTTAGTCAATTTGCTTCAAACTGAGGAAGAAAATCAACTCCAAAATGATGAAGTGTCGAACAATGCACTTTATTCAAACTATAAGGGTGATAAGAAGAAAGGAAACTTTCAAAAGGGAGGATCATCCTCAAAAGGTAAGGGAAAGCAATCTCAAAAGAGGTTTTGCTCGTATTGTAAAAAGGACAACCATGACACCAATCGGTGTTGGTTCAAAAACAAGCAAAACAAGAAAGATAAAGGCACAACACAGAAGCAAAACAAAGGCAATATTGCTAGTGAAGTGTCTAATTCCGATTTTGATTCTGTTTTAGAGAAAGCACACATAGTGCTCATTTCTAAGACAGTATTGTAGAGGGAAAACACATTTTGTCACCTTAAGCAAGCACCATTTCCTCTCTCTCTTTTTAGGCTTCATAAATAGCATAAGTTTTTGTTTGAAGTACTTGTAATAAAGGGGTGTTTGTACCTCTTCTAGGCTTCATAAATAGCAAAATCTCATTGTTTGAAGTTCTTGTAATAAAAGGAGGGAATTTTCTAGTGTAAAATTTCCTAGGAGGCAATATTTGTAAAATCCTTCACAAAGCTTCTTGAGTTGCACATATTTTGCAATTAAGGGGGATATACATTTCTTTTCTTCACAATTTTTTGTAAAAAGGGAAGAAGACTTATAAGGGTGCATTTTCGACAGTGATCGACACCTTAGTCATACTTCTTTTAGAAATTAATTACAACATGTTTTGCAACAAGAAGGGGGGAACTTATAAGGGTGCATTTTCGGCAACGATTGACACCTTAGCTACCTTATCTTTTGCAAACTCATATTGTAAATGAATGAACCTCGTATGAAGTGATCTATTCTACTACACCTAGCGATTGTAGCATCTGGTTACCCATGCAATTTGGTTGGATGATGAGATTACTATAAGGACATTCGTTGGTGTGAAGACAAAGTGAGGAATGACCCACTTTTTGCTTAGAAGCAGCAAGAGTATTGTGATAGAGCAAGAACCAACAGATCGATATTTTTCTCCACTGTATTGGGGCAGTTATATACTTTACCCAAATATTGTTGTATAGGATAATAGGTATGTATTACCCAAATAATGTAATAAGGGGGGATGTTAGAGTAATATTCCATTCTTTGGTATATTTACCCTTTTACTCTGATAGGTAAAATAGGTAGTATATTGCATTACACTACTTAGGTAGATTATTACATTTACTTTTCTACTTTCTACCATGTAGATATTTACTGTCTTAAATATCTAATGGTTAATTTCCTAAATATCCTAGGTGTAAGAGTTCTAAACCAAACTCTCTTCCTCTTGGCAGATTGTTTGGCGTGATCTCCTGTTCATTCAGTTTGATTACTATTTTGTAACCTATTTAAAGGCTATAGTTTCTAAACTATATGCTAATGGAAATATTCAATTATCAAACTTATTTTGGATCTCCTGGTCACACAAACAAATTCTAGAAAATATTACAACTAGAGGCAGCTATTAAGGATCAAAATATAGACAATAAAAAGCAAATATGAAAAGCCCTTAATTTTCAAGGAAAAACCTCCAATTATTCCTCTAATTACTGGGTCCTAGATTCTGGAGCTACTCATCACATGACTGCTTCAGATAAATATTTTTCTTCTATATCCTCTAGCTCTACTTGTAGCATAGAAGTGGGTGACTCTTCCTTTATCCATGTTAAAGGAAAAGGGGATATAACCATTGATGGTGACTCTATAAAAAAAATTCTCTATGTTCCCAACATTGCCATCAACCTCCTCTTTGTCTATCAGATTTGTACTTTTGGAAAGGAGAAAACTATTCTCTTCTCCCCAATAGGATTTGAGATAAGAGACTTTCGAGATCCCCATTCTCTTATAGCCAAAGGAAATATTGATCATAACTCTCATATTTTTCTCTTAAAAGGTTTTCAAAATCTAGAAGGAGCCTCATTTTTTGTGGCTCATGGTGATCTTGAAAGCCAAATTTGGCATGAAAGGTTTGGTCATATTAGTTACAACTACCTAAAGGATTTGAGCACCCATGATATGGTAACAATATTACTCCAAGTCTCTTCTAGTGGTGGAGTTTATCCTGGATGTGCTCTTGGAAAGCAAAATCAAGATCCTTTCCACCCAAGTAGTTCTATAAAAGCCTCATCCCCTCTAGATTTAATCCACAGTCACTTACTATCCTTTCCTGAACCTTCTTTCAAAGGAGAAAAGTATGCTCTAACCTTTATTGATGATTTTTCTAGAGGATCCTGGGTCTACTTCCTGAAATATAAGAGTGATATTCTATCCTACTTTAAAGTTTTTAAAGCCTTAGTTTAAAATTAGTCATCTTGCAAAATCAAGAAGATTCACACAGATAATGGGGGGGAATACCGTAGTAATGAGTTCTCCATTTTTCTTTCTAGTCATGGTATCATTCA
Organism: Wollemia nobilis; assembly: GCA_028583015.1. Lineage (NCBI taxonomy): Eukaryota > Viridiplantae > Streptophyta > Pinopsida > Araucariales > Araucariaceae > Wollemia > Wollemia nobilis. Next base: position 23,673 of record JAQPPZ010001975.1, read on the forward strand.
TCAACATCCTATATTCCATAATCCTCAACAAAATTTTATTGCAGAAAGGAAAAACTGGACATTAAAATAAATGGTAAATTGTATGCTCCATTCAAGAGATCTTCCAAAAGTTTTTTGGGCATAAGCTATTAATTGTGCCAATTATATTCAAAATCACACACCTCATAAAGCTCTTGACCATCTAAATCCTAAAGAAGTATGGTTTGGCTCAAAAATAGATGTTTCCTACTTCAATATTTTTGGGTGTATTGCTTAGGCTCACATCCCAAAGAAGAAAAGGAAGGCTCTTGATAAGAAAATCAAAAATCTCATTTTTTTGGTTATTGTGAAGAATTAAAAGCATACAGGCTTCTTTATCCCTCAACTCATGAGGTCTTATTTCATAGGAATGTCCAATTTGATGAAAAATTACATCAAACGGATCCTCAAACATCCTCTTCCTCCATTGAAATATTACTTTAGGGGGAAGTTAAATAGTTATTTCAAGCAATGTAATAAATACACAAGTGTCAATGTCCAATTTGTAATGTTTAAGGTGTCTGTAGATACTAAAATCATGTCAATACAATTAGACTATGATGATGCCACTCTTATCCACACCATATGGCCCCATTGGAAAACCCTCGAGGGTTAAGTAGGAGTCCTAACTAATTTTGATAAGGTTTACCCCACTTTTGGGAAGTTTTGGGCCATGTAGCCATGGTCATCCCACCCTAGGACAACCATAGTTCATGGTCATTCTGTAGACACCAAAACAGCACCAATCCGATTATGTGACTGCAAACACTGATCGCTTTGACAAACACAGCCCCCAGGGCAGCCCTCAGAGGTCAAACAGTGGTCCTAACCACTTTCATAGCAATTTTGTAAGGTCAGGAAGCAATTTGGCACATTTAGACACTTTGCTCAGTATTCGTCTCACCCAGGGACGAATACTAACTGGAATTCGTCTCACCCAGGGACGAATTCTGAAATCGTCTCACCCAGGGACGAATTCCAAGTTTAACGGGCAAAAAGAAGAATGGTGCCAAGTGGCAGCCCAGGACAGTCAGTTGATGACTCCTGCCTCGCACACGTGTGTGGGTGGATAGATAGGCCGTTAGAGGACTGTCACAAGGGCGATTATGAGAGCCCAAGTCAATGGAGGACTCCCCTCCCTCATGGGAAGACATGACTGCCACATGGCACCTATGACCAACACATGGCATTTGTGCTTCCCTCTCAAAAGAGACCCCATGGGTCTATAAAAGGTGGGACTTTTCTCACCCAAAATGGACAGATTGAAGGAGATTTCAAGCAACGAAGTGCTGTCGAGTTGAACACCCACTTGCATCCCCTTTGATTCACCTTCTCACATCCACCAATCTCTTTTGCAAGGGAGGTTGTTGGGTGGCTTTTGGAAGCTTGAATCTGACCCAAATCCAACATATGGACACCTGAATCAACCAATTTGCAGACATCCCAATCCTAAGAGGTTTTGGGCCCATCCCTAGTGGATTGGCGCCAAGATCAAGTGCCAACGGTGGGAGGCCCACTTGGGCACCCCCGCACTTTCTAAGTTTTATTCCAAAAGCATTCTAGATTATTGTTTCAGGTTGCATCTCGTGTTATTCTATTTGGTTAACTCATAGCTTCAATTTCATAACATTTTGATCAGATTTTGTCATGCCTTTTGTCGCTTTGTTGTTTCACTAACTTGCAGGTGGCGATATCGAATTCCCGAGGATAGAGGCCAAATTGGGAGAATCCGACCATCTGGGTCGTCCCAAAATGGCCCCAATTACATAACCCCTCTGTTTGTAGGCATTTTGCAGGTCTCGGGATTCGACATTGGAGCAACATCAGGTCGGCTTTTCCAACACAGAAGAATTCGTCCCACCCGGGGACGAATAGCGATCGAAATTCGTCCCGCCCGGGGACGAATTCCGAGTTGAAGGTAGATTGGCCGATTGTCTCGATGGCGGTGGCCTTCCGGTGATATTTTCTATCCTCTGTCAGGTTTTTAGGTCATTTAGAGTCATTTTACTCTATTGTTTGGACAAATGTTTACATGCATCTTTTGGCGATTTTAGAGAACAAACACTCCTTATTTGCAGCAAGTGCTACTGACATCTTCGTTGTTTCTTTGTTCGCAGGAGGAGCAGCAGAGGTCAAGGACTCATCGACATCAGCGACGGCATCATCTTGGCCCGTCCATTTCAAGTGTGGGCACGCGGAAAGAGGAACCTTAAGTCTCGATTGTAGTCAAATTCTTTTAACGCTCCTAGCCCCTGAAAAGGGAGGAGGCGTATTTGTAACAGAGATCAAGAAAGTTTAATGAAAGGGCTATGTTTTCTCCATTTGCTTGTGTCTCATTCCAATGCATTTCTTTCATTTCATGCAATTTACATTTCTAGGACTTAAGCGTATTTGATTTTGAATGCATCGCAATTAGTGTTTCCTTCGCCCGGAATCTCGTGCTTTCAGTGGCGATCACGGTGGGACCACTGTTCCCTAGTTTTTAAAATCACAGAAACTGATCAAATTTTTGTGTTTTGTGTTTGATAGGTACCTTTTTGGTTTCTGACTGTTATTCGTCCTTGGCTGTGGCGATTGCTTTACTGAAATTCGTCTGACCCTGAGACGAATTCAAATTCGTCTCTGGGAGGGACGAATTCTGTTCTGTAATTCGTCTCACCGAGGGACGAATTTCTGTCTACAACTTTTCAGAGCAGAAATTCAGAAGCAACCGGTCCAGGCAGAGAAGAGGTAGGGATTTTCATAATCTCTGTTAAATTTTCTGTTTCTGTTTCTGTTTCTTTAATTGTTTTCATTTTATCCTGCATTGCTTAGGGAAAGTCATTTATGCTTGTTTCATTTTCGTTAAATAAAATGAATCCCACACACTTCACGCAATAATTTTAAACCAAGGAGCTGGTCGTAAGACCCCAGCCCTTGAGCAAGACCAACGGTGGGTTCATCACCACCTTGGCTTAGCTTTGCATCCATTTCCCGATTGTCAACTGTTGTTAGGCGTAAATCTTGACGAAAGCTGACCGAGTGTCGCTGGGGTGATTCCCATGCGCGCGAGGATAAGTCTTCTATGGTAGGTGCCATTAACAGGACAATCCCCCTTCCGTACCGCCTACGTACCATGTACCTTCTGCTCTCACGTACCTATAGTCTCCCTCTCGTAAGGGCGGGTATATAGAGAGGTTGGTATATCGGCCTGGTTGGTATATTGAAGGGGCTACCATTTTGGGAGTTATATGAGCCGTCATAATGCATTTAAACGTTCTTCAAAACCTACAAAAACAAAACAAAACATCAAAATGCACTAAACCAGTTTAGGGCACACCAATAATCCTTAAAAGAGATAATCACGGTTTGCGCATGTGTGTGTTTATTTCTGCTTAGTGTAGACAAAAAGAAAAATCATCATAAACAAGATAAAAATCTACTTAGATAGTATAGAAGCAACGCAATGGTGTACACCCGTAGCCAAGCCCAATCAAGGGCAGAAGCTCCGGAAGGTACACAAGAAGCAAGCACAAGTTGCCTTCGCTTCGATCCTGAGGACTTGGTCATACCGCCTTATCGGTCTGGCCTACAAAAGAATCCGATTCAGAATCCTCGGTGGGGTATGCCCATTCAAAGCAGCCCCTTTCGGGAAGACGCCCTACATGTAGACCTTGATGTAAACAGAGAATCACCTTCTGAGGTTAGACATGAGTGGCCACAGCACGATGGAGCGCTAGAGAGGCACACTATCCATTTGGAGGGACAACGTGGATATGGCGTCCCTTCTTTACCTCCCATCAGGACGGAAAGACAAAATCCGGAGCGCAGGGCTCCTTACACAGGGCGAGCTAACTCCGCCCGCCCCGTCCAAACCCGTGAAAGAGAGTACGAGGAAAGCCATCGCATTCCTCGAGGACAACAAACAGCGTGGGAACCTTGCATTTCCGCACTTGCTAGGTATCATGATCATACATCAAGGCCAGAGCCTCGAGTACATGTCGCCCACCTCGACAGAGGGAAGCGACCCATTGAAACTTTAGATCAGCAAACTCGAGGCAAACACATAGGAGAAACATTCGAACCTCCTGAGAAAAATAGGGTAGACCAAATTGACCCGATAGTTGCTAGACAGGCCACCCGTCAAGCCCAAATCATGCGGCTTAAACAAAGTCATCAGGAGATAGAGTACCAACACCGCTTGGATAGAGAGCGCATGCAACGCGAAGTGGATGAGTTACGCTATGAACTACCTGAGAGGGAGCCAACCCCTCGCATCCAAAGGGCCGAACAATATGAGAGGCACAATTCGTTGGTGCAGGACAGGTCTCCACGACCTCGTCAAGCTTTGCCTCCGAGATCTTATAGACCCGAGAGGGAGGCCACTCCCCGAAACAATGATGGGTACCTTCAGCGAGGACTCGATCAAGGTCATAGGTCTCGCCCGGAGACTCCTCAAGAACTTTATGAGGAGTACGAACCAGAAATAGAATATGCTGAAACTCCCCATCAAGGCAGGAGGATTGCCATTCGGCCACCCCTCCATAGGCCCCCAGTTTACCATAACTTACAACGGGAGCGAACAAGAGAGGAAGAAATAAAATCTTTCGATGCATACCAAGCGCTATTAGAGCGTTTGGAGTCTGTGGAGACAAAAGGCTGCTGGGCATCAAAAACCCACATTACGTCAACTCCGCAGTAATCCGGTGCATCCCTCAGTGCCTACACCTCTTTACCCCGAGCACTTCAAGTTGCCTCAATTGGCAATATTTAAAGGTGAAGAGGACGCACAAGAACACGTTACAAGATTTCTAAGCCAATGCTTCGGCATCCAAGATAATGACGCATTGTTGCTTAGAACATTCATAACCACATTCGCAGGCCCTGCCTCGGATTGGTTCACACAACTACCTAAACACAACATAAGCAACTTAGATCAATTAGTAGATGCGTTTCTTGAACGCTTTGCCTTCAACACAAGGAAGAAGGCATCACTGAGTGATCTGGCGAGCCTCAAGCAATTTGAGGAAGAAACAATGGCAGCATATGGGAATCGATGGAGAGCTTTGCTTTCTAAGTTACCCTACCATCCCCCTATGTCTGATCTCACACAGATGTTCGCAAAAAGTTGCTTAAAATCAATCTCTGGTCTATTGTTGTTGCGACAATACGACAGCTTAGAAGAAGCTTTGGCGCAAGCCAGAGTTATAGAAGAGATTAAAATAGGCGAAGGCGCAATCGCCAAGCCTAAAAAGAAAGAGTGGAATAAAACCACTAAAACCGGGACAACGCAACCACAACATGCTGCGGTTAACCAAGTTGCGATAAATGTTCCCACGCCTGTGCAAGAAATGCAGCCCCAAAAGGCTAATTACCAGGCAGTGCCTCCTGATTATGAAAGAGATAATAGAAGACAGGAGCAGAATCAGCAGCGTCGCCCTAGGCGACAATTCACCCCTTACACGGAGTCCAGGGACTCCCTATTTGACCGCTTGTCAGCGGCAAATTTAGTCACTCTGCAAGAAATTCAAAATATAGACCCTAATGCTCCTAAGCCTAGGGGATACAGAGAGGAATTGTATTGTAGATTCCATAGGCGCAGAGGACACGACTTGAATGGATCGTTGGAAGTTCAAAGAATTAATCCAAGATTTGATCGACAATAGAACATTGGCCGTGGACAACCCCATAGCGCCAAACAACCAACAAATGGGGGTATTCAAGGACCCTTTGCCTACCCACGAGGCACGGGCAAAACCACCTCCAGATTAACGAGGTGCGACAGGATCTTCCCATGCAAGGATTTGTGGGAATGATTAGCATAGTAACAAGGAACAGAAGGTACCCAGCGATTGCCCCCGAGGTAGCTACGAGGGAAGTTCCGACAACATCGCAGCCTCAACAACGCCCAACGCGATTGCCTCCGCCTAGACCCGAGGTCATGATACGGACCAAACTCACGCAGAGTTTGCGGACCACATCGGCTAGGCTGTCCATTTACGAGCTTATTCAACAGTCAGCACCCCATAGGGAAGCTCTTATGGACATTTTAAAAGCCATCGAATTACAACCTCACGAAGCAAATTCTTTCAACAACTTCGTGGGACATGTGAAACGATGTACGGAGCCGGTCATCACATTCAGAGAAGACGAGGTCAAAATAATATCGAATGACATGGCAGATCCACCCCTGCACATTATCGCATGGGTCAATGGGATCCCGTACAAGAGAGTGTTGGTAGATACTGGCTCGTCCAGTAACATCATTACCATTGCAGCCTTAAAACATTTGAAGCTGCCATCCTCTCACATCACGGCCTCCACGTACACACTACGAGCTTTCAACGATGCAATATGCTCGACGAGTCGGCACATTTGTTCTCGCCTATCCGGGTAGGGACAAAAGTCAATACCTACACTGTGCCATGTGTTGGAAGGGATGGCAAATCCTTTGCCAACCAAGATATCGGATGCCATATGACAAGTCGGGAGTAGGGTTCAACCACCCCCTGCCCTTAGAGCATCTTGGTTGAAAATATGCAAGGCCTAGAAATAGGCAACAAGGGGGATTGGCATTAGATCCCGTATGCCCAATCCAAATACATGAATCACACATTGGGAGATCTACCTCCCATGGTCAACAAACACCACCTGGACAACAGCAGTAATCCCTCTCCTTTGCTAGAGAGAGGTGAAAGTTCAGACGATTAATCCTCAAAGAGAACATCAACGACTTTCAGACATATTTCGAAGCTGTTCCCCTTAGAGGTTCTAGATGAAACAACACAGTGTCAAGAGAATCGAGTCCCTCCACCAAGAGTGGAACAACCACAATGGGACCAGATTAACTTACTGGAACAAGGAGAGCCCTCAACGTCGCAAGCAACAGTTGTTGAAGAGAATGAACATTTTTGGGTCTCCGAAAGTGATTCAGAAGATGAGACTGAGATGGACTATCTCAGACATGCGCGACGACATCACCGCCCTTTAACTCATGAAGATCTAATGGGACAGATGGGCATACGGCTAGGGCATGAATGGTGGGTAGACCCTGCAAGGTGGGACCAAGTATTGGATCCATGGCTCCAAATTCAAGATGAGCATCGTCCACCTCGAGATCCCATCATGACATCAGTGCCGAGAAAAGACCCTGCCATCCTTTTCGCAAATAGGGACGAATTCACACCTAGGGAAGATCCATTCGTGCCCGTTCCCGTAGAGCCAGATCCAGAGTATAGGGAGCATCTAAAAGAATCGAGTTATCACACCCACGGTTCTGGAGACCAAATTCATTCCATCCACATGATCTCCATTGATTTGACCGCACCCATCCGCAATCCGGCCGATCCATCACAATCATTGCACCTAGACATAGATGCCATCGACTGGGATCACGTCAATTCACCTTTATCACCATCAGAGTACTGGCCTTTCGGTGAAATGCTTCATTCCACCCCAAGGACAACTCAAGATATTTTTCAGGCTGAAGAGGGACCCGAGGTTCCAAACGCAGATCTAAACTCAGCTAATGATATCCATTTGATCCCAACTCCACATCAGTTGGAGGACGGATCCCACATGTCAGTCGAGGAAATGACTGACGTAGACATCGGCTTAGACCCAACGAATCCACAGATTATCAAGCTGGGGGTAAGTCTTTCCCCCGAAGAGCAAGCCGAATACATCGCCCTTCTCAAAGCGAAGAAGGAGGTTTTTGCATGGTCATACAGAGACATGCCGGGACTAGACCCGCAGCTAGTCACGCATAATTTAACGCTTGATCCGACAATCAAGCCCGTAAAGCAAAAACTACGAAAGATGCACCCAACAGTGGCCTTGATGGTCAAAGATGAATTACAAAAGCTGTTGGATGCACAGTTTGTCATCTGCGTGGATTATCCGCCATGGCTGTCCAACATGGTTCCCGTCAAGAAGCCCGATGGGAGGATTCGCATATGCACCAATTTTTGAGACCTAAACAAAGCGAGTCCTAAGGATGATTTCCCCTTGCCAAGCATCGACGCGCTAGTAGACGCTACAACAGGTCATGAAATGCTCTCCCTAATGGATGGCTTCTCAGGATACAACCAAATTCGTATCAATCCTGAAGACCAACTTAAAACGGCGTTCACAACGCCTTGGGGGACATTTTGTTATAAGGTCATGCCTTTTGGCCTTAAAAATGCTGGCGCTACCTACCAACGTGCCATGACATATATCTTCCACGATTACATGCACAAAACTATGGAAGATTACATGGATGATTTGTTAGCCAAGTCTCTTTTGCGCTCAGATCATCTCGGTGACTTAAGCAAGATCCTCGATCGCCTCATAGAGCATAAGGTCAGATCGAATCCCAAGAAGTGCGTATTTGGCGTCACATCCGGAAAACTCTTGGGTTTTATAGTCTCAAAACGAGGCATCGAAGTGGACCCAAAGAAAGTCAAGGCAATCCTTGAAATGGCTCCCCCAACTACCATCAAGCAGCTCAGAAGTCTGCAAGGAAAGGTCGCGTCGATTAAACGCTTCATAGCGCAATTATCTGACAAATGCCGACCCATGAACAAATTATTGCACAAGGGGGTCACATTTCATTGGGATGACGAGTGCCGATCAACCTTTGACGAAATAAAACAATACTTGGCTTCGCCGCCGTATTGGCACCACCTAGACCAGGAGTGCCGTTCTACTTATACATCTCAGCTCATCGAGGTGGCACTGGGCGCCATGCTAGCCCAAAAGAATGAACTTCACAAAGAACAGAGCTACTTACTATCTTAGCCGCACCCCGGTCAGTTACGAACTTAACTATGCATACGTTGAGAAACTCGGCTTGGCAGTGGTGTTTGCTACCAAGAAGCTATGCCACTACATGCTGAGCAACACTACGTATGTTGTGTCTAAGGAGAATCCATTGCGATACATGATGAGTCGTACTTATCATAGTAGTCGCACGGCGAAATGGATCATGTTGTTGACGGAATTTGACATTGAGTTCATTGGGCAAAAATCTATCAAAGGACAAGTCATAGCCGATCAACTAGCAGAGGCTCCTCTTGAAGACGATCAGCCTCTGGTCATAGAACTACCCGATGATGGGGTCTTCCATGTCTCAGAATCGCCAGATTCTGATGAGCCTGAGTCACAGGCCGACATAACCCTATTCTTCGATGGTTCTAAATGCGAGCAAGGTGGTGGCACGGGAATTGTATTCTTCACACCGCAGGGCGCTCCAATGCCCCTGTCATTTAAATTAAACTTCCAATGCACCAACAATAATGCAGAATATGAAGCCTTGCTCCTAGGTCTTCAGACAACAATCGCCATGAACATCAAACGATTGAATATCTTTGGTGATTCGCTGTTAATAGTCAATCAAGTCAAAGGGGTATATCAATGCAAATGCCCAGTTCTGAAGGCCTATAAAGCCCTCATGGACAAATTCCTGGCAAAACTTGAGTGGTATGACATCGAGGCACTCCCTCGATCATCGAATCATTTTGCGGACACAATGGCCTCCTTGGGGTCACTAATCCCGCAAGACCTTTCCGGTGATATGACAACCATTCAAGTCAAAACCTTATCGCAATCCGCGATGGAGCGTGCAAGCTCAGACTTGACACCAGGAATCCACATGATCCAGATTGAACCATCCTCGGATAAGTTCTTTCGAATCCGAGATCGTCTGAAACGTGCCAACTGGGGTCCTTGTTTTCCCCCACTCCCACTAATAGCAACACAACGCTATTCTTACAAGTTCTATCCCATTCAACATTTGTTAGGGAAGAACTTCGAAAGGGATTGGCTGTTCATACTATCGAGGTTTCTGATCAACAGGATTGGTATTTACCCATAAGAGACTACCTCAAGTTAGGTAATCTTCCCTTTGGATTGACGCACGCCGCAAAACGAACATTCAAGCAGAAAGCGGCTAAGTATGTCTTGATAGGAGACATTTTGTATCGTCGCAGCTATGACGGAATTCTTCTTCGTTGTTTGGACCAGCAAGAGTCCACTTGGGCAGTCGCCCAAGCGCACGACGGTACATGTGGTGGTCACTTTAGTGGTATGGCCATCGCAAAGCGCATTCTCCGCATGGGCTATTATTGGCCATCTTTAGAGCGAGATTGTTGCGAATATGTCAAGAAGTGCGTGAAATGTCAACATCATGCCAATTTGATGCACGTACCTTCCCAGGCCCTACAGACAGTCCAGTATGCTTGGCCATTTTCGTAGTGGGGCCTCGATCTAATCGAAAATATCTCCCCTGCATCGTCAGGCCGTCACACGTTTATCATAACGGCCACAGAGTATTTTACCAAATGGGTGGAAGCAATTCCGTTAACCTCAACGAAAGGACCCCGCATTGTGGAGTTCATCTTGCATAACATCATATGTCATTTTGGTATTCCATCCAAAATAATATCGGATAATGGGCCATCATTCAAGAACAAAGACGTGCGTGCTTTGACCACAAAGTACAAAATTCAGCACAACTTTTCAACGCCCTATTATCCGCAAGCAAACGGGCAAGCAGAGGCATCAAACAAAACACTAGTGGCCATCCTTAAAAAGACAGTCGCAGACAGTCATAAGGATTGGCACATACAAATCCCACTTGCCCTTTGGGCTTACCGCACTAGCGTTCGGACGCCAACTGGGGCAACTCCGTTTTCGCTCGTGTATGGCTCAGACTCTCGAGTTGGAAATTCCTTCCCTTCGCATATCAATGCAGGAGTTCATCGATGATGACACTGCGCGGCAGGCCCGGTTAGACCAACTTACGTTGCTTGACGAACGACGCGTGAATGCTCTCGAGCACTTACGTATCTATCAAGAGCGGCTTAAGAAAGCTTACAACATGAAAGTTCACCTAAGGGACTTTCGGGTTGGTGATTTGGTTTTGAAGGAAAACCAACAGAACTCTAATTTGCCGTCCCACCTAAGGGACAAGTTCACGGCAAATTGGTTAGGTCCATATGTCATTGATAGCAAAATAGGACCCGGGACGTACCGGCTAGCTTCTCTTGATGGTATCAAGGAAACAGAACCCTTGAATATCAGTCATTTGCGACCATTTTATATCTAAGAGAGCCATATCCCAAAAATGCTCCAAGGATCCATCAGATCACTTGGTCAAACCCAAAAAGCTCCAAGGATTATCGCAATCACTTGGTCAAACCAAAAAGCTCCAAGGATTATCGCAATCACTTGGTCAAACCAAAAAGCTCCAAGGATTATCGCAATCACTTGGTCAAACCAAAAAGCTCCAAGGATTATCGCAATCACTTGGTCAAACCCAAAAATCTCCAAGGATTATCGCAATCACTTGGTCAAACCCAAAAGCTCCAAGGATTATCGCAATCACTTGGTCAAACCCAAAAAGCTCCAAGGATTATCGCAATCACTTGGTCAACCCAAAAAGCTCCAAGGATTATCGCAATCACTTGGTCAAACCCCAAAAGCTCCAAGGATTATCGCAATCACTTGGTCAAACCCAAAAAGCTCCAAGGATTATCGCAATCACTTGGTCACCCAAAAAGCTCCAAGGATTATCGCAATCACTTGGTCACCAAAATGCTCCAAGGATGTCCACAATCACTTGGTCAAAAATAAAAAATAATCAAAAACAACAAAAATTTGCATCTCATATCTAGGCATACTCAAATTCATCAATCGAGAGCTCTTCTCGCACCTCATATTCATATTCACAAAAATAAATCCATCAAAAATACAAAAATATGTAGCTGCATTAAGCATTGCATCCATACATGCATATTTGTGGTCGTATAGGTCAAAGGCACCATAGGCTGTAATTGCTCTGATAGTCCATCTTATTCCACACTGTTCCATTTTACAAAAACAACAAAAACACCATGCATTGCTTTTACCACACTAGAGTCAGTGGTCTTTTAATGTATCAAGAGTTTTCGTGATTCAGTCATCATTTTGCTCTTTAGCCATGTAATGTATCAAGTCAAACAGATTTTACGAAGGTAGAGTCATACTTGAAATACACCTTGTTACGTAACATCCCAACACAAATTAAAACACATAAAACAATTCCTAAGTTGTGTGAACGAAAGATGAAACCTGCACAGTAATCCAGGTCACCAAAAGCGAAACGGTTATCTTGCTCATCCCCCTGTGCGAATGACCCCAAGAATGCTGAGAGTTGGCAAAAGGACAAGCATCCTCCCTACCCAATTCCCTAAGAATCCCTAGTTCTCAATAGTTGCAAAACATCAAAAATTTGCAAAACGTCAAAAATCAAATATTTGACATCATACAATGCACACATCAAACGGCACAAACGATAGTGATTTTCATCACTCCATATCCCCAATCCCTTGCTCAAAAGAAAAACAAATCAAAATAAACAGTGATCTTATCACTACAAACGAGCAAGTATCCCAATACAATTGAAGAAAAGAAGGGAGTTGAACTTGAATCCCTGGAACTCTCAAGGATTCTAAAAGGTCATAAGGCAAGCCTCGATACCGATTTGGTTGATAGCCTATCGATAATCGGCGGTAAACCTCTCGCATGACGATATATCTCGTCACATTAACTTGCGTACGGATCAATGTTTGCATGTGGATGAGCTAGCTTATGGCATCCTGGATAACACCGTAGATTAATCTAACTAAATACAACAAAGGAGTTAGTGGAGCTAATTAGGTGATCCTCAGTACAGGTTCGGTTGAAAGCCCATCTGGCACTGGCGGTATCCTGATAAATACCACAATAATGAACTCAATCGCACACACGGGGATGTGAAATAGCTGGGTCAAAAACAAGTCTGATTCATACCTTGTTCAAAAGTCTTGTAAGACAAAGTACAATCGTGGCTAGTGAGTTAAAATGTCTGAAGTCTCGGAAAACCTTAGCTACATTTCTAAACCAACTGCGCTACTTTTCATCCTTACAATACCATCAGAAAATACAAAAAGAGAAAACCACATGTATACATACAAGAGCCATACATCATAGCAATCGCCAAAAAATGAATTAAAGAGCGTCTTAAACAGCCTATGGTGCCGTAACCAATCACCACAAATATCATTCATCAATTTCACTTTGCATATCAAAAAGAAATCAAAAACATTTGCATTCATCATAACATAAGCATTCATCAAAATAAATAAACATGCATACATCCATAGTCATTAGCCATCATGCATAACAAAAATCAAATCATCACATGTAAAAAACCACAATAAAACCGGTATATATATATATATATCGTCAAAAAAATGCCCGCAGGCTACAAAACTGGTCCTCAATCCCCGCAATCATATCCAAAAACCCAACCTAAAGCGTCGACCACCATAATCACGTAGGATCGGTGCGACGGGAACTACCCCCGTGGTGTGGGTCCTATGGGACCCTGCAGGGCGGCTACTGCCAGCCCCCGCATCATGCCTGCTACCGCCTCCCTCATCTAATCGTCGACGACGAGATGATGCTGACTGCTCAGTCGCACTATCCCTCGTCCGCCATGAAGATCCACTGACCGAGGGCTCAGGTAGCCGCCCACCAAGGCGGATGACCTCCCTCTCCAACTCTATCCGGTGCCGACACCACTCGCCTCTCGTCGATGATAGTATGACACCGCATCGTCGCGCTGTGCCAGAACCCTATCCCGCTCTGCCAGCTCAGCCCGTAGGAGATCCCTCTCCCGCAGCGCGTCCCCCAGCTCCCGCCTCGCATCCCCCAACTCCAGATCCCGTATCCGCAGCAGCTCTGTCAGTCGTGCATTTTCAGCGCGTATCTCAGACTCCACCTCCTCTGTGTCTGCCTGACGAACAGGACCCTCTGGAACAGCAGCCTGCTCTGGCTCCCACTGCTCCTCCACGTCCTGCATGTCCGGCTGATCCGGAGCGCCCAAGTCTACATCCTCATCCCCCACATCCAACATGTCCGCATCATCCAACGGACCTCCCCAATCATCCCCTGCTGCCTCAGCACCCTCCACCGCCGCCTCCGTGCCTCCCAGTGGCCCCTCTCCTCTCCATCGCCGTAGTACCCACCACGAGTCATACTCAGTGGTAGTCCCGACGTCATCTACGTCCGGGACGTCAATAACCGCATCTGACTCCTCGCCCAATGGCGCGGTGACCGGTGGATCTAAATCCCTCTCATCTCCCCGCCGTCGATAGACCACGGGCTCACCAGGCAACCCCTGGCGCACCCCAAACTGTCGTGTAACCCGGCTGTATGAAAAGAACTCATGCTCCGTCCCGTGCCTCCCAGTCAACCACCGCTCCCTGCGTACCCGACGGAGCCACTCTCCAGCCTCTCGCCAGGCTGGACAGTCCCGATAAGGGTGCCAAAACACCTCCCCTGGAGTGAGCCGAGAAAAGGCATCGGTATAGTGCTCTACAACACCTGCCCATCGCCGACTCTGCCCTCGCTCCGTAGACCGCCGCCACAAAACTGCATAGCCTATCTCCGTGTCATCCATCGCCGCCCGAGTCATCCACGGTAACCCGGTCGGCCTCTCCACTACTATGTGCTGCCAACCCCAACACAGAGATAACTACAACTGACGCCCTTCCGTTGCCGACAACGGACCGCATACAGCTCCCCTAGAGCTGTGCCAACAATTTCTGTCCCCATCTCAAAATCGGTGGTGCCTCTATCGGGCACTCTACCAACTCGCCATACCAAATCCAGCAGGTTCCACGGGAACCTCGCGCTCGACGAATCGGGGAGAAGCATGTTAGAAATAAGGCCCATCAAGAATGCGTGCCTCACTCCTAACACCCCCCTCTCCTGCCACCAACCAACCAAAATCCCGCCAGTCTGGCAGTCCACCTCAGCTGTCTCCACTGGGTTCGTTACACCCAGCCGCTCCCCATGCCCAAAGCATCTCGTAAGTACAGTAGTCCGCTGATCACGCGGCGATGTCCTAATAGGCAGTCCGTCTATCGAAATCCGAAGCAACCGATAGACATCCTCCAAAGTTACAGTCATCTCCCCTGTCGGAAGATGGAACGTGTTGGTCCGAGGATCCCAAAGTTTGATCAGGGCCGTCAGATAGGCCTGATCCGGGACCACAGGCTCCAGTCGAGACACCTGCTTGAGCCCAAGGGCATCAAGCCATTCCCAATCACCATCAGTCAGTGCACCCCGCGCCTCAGTAAAGGCGGTAGGTACACGGTACCGGCTCCTAACCTGCAAAAGAAAACAATCAACAAAAAAAATTAAAAATCATGGAAAAGAACTGTACAAGATAAAAAGAAAATACAAGTAGTTGTCTTCAATCCAGTTTTAGGATTTAAGTTTTAAAACACATTTTGAAAAACAACATCACAAAAACAATTAAATAAAACAAGTGCAAATTTAAACAAAAATAAGCTCTAGAGGACACTTACAGGTTTCGCCTCGGCTCCGCCGCTCGAACCAGTTTGTGCACTCATGATGGCAGAGAGAATTCCAGCAGCGCTTCGCTTTGCAGAATTACCTCCTCCTCCCAGAGCTCCAAAATCGCAAGAAAAAAATGACACAAATGAGCCCAAATGCAAGTTTTGGCCCTTAAATAGGCCTTTTGAGCTGGAATTCATCCTTGACTGGGATGAGCGCTCAGGTTAGCGCTCGTCCCACCCAGGGACGAATTCTACAGCTAGAATTCGTCCCACCCAGGGACGAATTCAAACCAGCACTTCAAAAACATCAAAAAATGATCAAAAATGCACTAAAAATAGACAATAAATTTGCCCGATAAGAGTGCTACTGCACCTGACATCCAAGGCATACAAAATAGACATTGGAGTCACAAATTATCACTATCCTACTCCCTAAGAAGGCTACCATAGCCGGACCGCTCCACGGGAGACGGATTTTCGAAAATTTAATCCCCAAATGGTGTCACAAAAAAACAACAAAAACAACAAAAAATGCAACATAAAAACAAAGCAATAAGCATTGCCGGACACAAGTGCTCTTGCACTTAACCTCTTGGCATAGAAAATCGATGTCGGGGTTCAAATTGTCACTCTCCTACTTCCCCAAGAAGGCTATCATAGCCGGACCGCTCCACGGGAAGATGGGTTGTCGACGATTTCACCCCATTATGGCATCACAAAAAGGGTTAACACCCACCAAAAATAGGTCCAGATGTTGGAAAAATTGCACATGCTTAACGATAAACCATCTAAAGGCACCCTTGCACAAGTCATCTTGGGTCAAGCGACTCGTCGCTTTTCTCATGAAGGTCATTCCCTCATCGATTCGTCGCTTGAGGGGGTAGTCACACTTAGTCACCAATCAACAATCACACACCCAATTAAGGAAAACGACATGCATTCAAAGAATCATTGACAAAGACAATCACGCTCCCGCTTGGGGCAGTAAACAAGCAACAATCAAATCAATCAAACACTTGGCATTTCGTGAATCATGAACACAAGGTTCCCCCGAGGATAAAAGGTTGCGCCCTTTGCCTAATCATGACCGATCAATGTCCAAGTTCAAGTCACACCTCACCAAAATAGGTTAACACTTGAAATCAAACTCCTTAGCTCGTCAGAAGCAAGGATTCAAGAATGCATGCCCTTTCCATGCTTGGGGCATCAAAAGTTGGTTAGGTTACCAAGAAACCCTAATCATTAGTGCTTTGGTTATCTATTTTTGCTCGGCGCTGCGCTATGCACAGCGCATCCCAAAAAGGGGCATCTCGTAGACACCAAAACAGCACCAATCCGATTATGTGACTCGCAAACACTGATCGCTTTGACAAACACAGCCCCCAGGGCAGCCCTCAGAGGTCAAACAAGTGGTCCTAACCACTTTCATAGCAATTTTGTAAGGTCAGGAAGCAATTTGGCACATTTAGACACTTTGCTCAGTATTCGTCTCACCCAGGGACGAATACTAACTGGAATTCGTCTCACCCAGGGACGAATTCTGAAATCGTCTCACCCAGGGACGAATTCCAAGTTTAACGGGCAAAAAGAAGAATGGTGCCAAGTGGCAGCCCAGGACAGTCAGTTGATGACTCTTGCCTCGCACACGTGTGTGGGTGGATAGATAGGCCGTTAGAGGACTGTCACAAGGGCGATTATGAGAGCCCAAGTCAATGGAGGACTCCCCTCCCTCATGGGAAGACATGACTGCCACATGGCACCTATGACCAACACATGGCATTTGTGCTTCCCTCTCAAAAGAGACCCCATGGGTCTATAAAAGGTGGGACTTTTCTCACCCAAAAGGACAGATTGAAGGAGATTTCAAGCAACGAAGTGCTGGCCGAGTTGAACACCCACTTGCATCCCCTTTGATTCACCTTCTCACATCCACCAATCTCTTTTGCAAGGGAGGTTGTTGGGTGGCTTTTGGAAGCTTGAATCTGACCCAAATCCAACATATGGACACCCGAATCAACCAATTTGCAGACATCCCAATCCTAAGAGGTTTTGGGCCCATCCCTAGTGGATTGGCGCCAAGATCAAGTGCCAACGGTGGGAGGCCCACTTGGGCACCCCCGCACTTTCTAAGTTTTATTCCAAAAGCATTCTAGATTATTGTTTCAGGTTGCATCTCATGTTATTCTGTTTGGTTAACTCATAGCTTCAATTTCATAACATTCTGATCAGATTTTATCATGCTTTGTGTCGCTTTGTTGTTTCACTAACTTGCAGGTGGCGATATCGAATTCCCGAGGATAGAGGCCAAATTGGGAGAATCCGACCATCTGGGTCATCCCAAAATGGCCCCAATTACATAACCCCTCTGTTTGCAGGTGTTTTGCAGGTCTCGAGATTCGACATTGGAGCAGCAGCAGGTCGGCTTTTCCAACACGAAGAATTCGTCCCACCCAGGGACGAATAGCAGTCAAAATTCGTCCCGCCCAGGGACGAATTCCAGTTGAAGGCAGATTGGCCGGCTGTCTCAGTGGCAGTGGCTTTCTGGTGATTTTTTCTATCCTCTGTCAAGTTTTCAGGTCATTTAGAGTCATTTTACTCTATCGATTTGGCATAAATGTTTACATGCATCTTTTGGCGATTTTAGAGAACAAACACTTCTTATGTGCAGTAGGTGCTACTAACATCTTCGTTGTTTCTTTGTTCGTAGGAGGAGAAGCAGAGGTCAAAGACTCATCGACATCAGCGACGGCATCATCTTGGCCCGTCCATTTCAAGTGTGGGCACGCGGAAAGAGGAACCTTAAGTCTCGATTGTAGTCAAATTCTTTTAACGCTCCTAGCCCCCGAAAAGGGAGGAGGCGTATTTGTAACAAGAGATCAAGAAAGTTTAATGAAAGGGCTGTGTTTTCTCCATTTGCTTGTGTCTCTTCCAATGCGTTTCTTTCATTTCATGCAATTTACATTTCTAGGACTTAAGCGTATTTGATTTTGAATGCATCGCAATTAGTGTTTCCTTCGCCCGAAATCTCGTGCTTTCACATTCCACTCAAGAACAATGATCAAAAACCATCCTTGGGTGGGATAGCCATGGCCTAGGCCCCTTAAAAATTTAAGGGTTGGACAAATGACAATTAAATTTTGCCATTTATCCTACCCAATGACTTATTATAGATTGAAGGCCTACCAAATCCATCACAACCTACAAATTAGAAGTCCAAATTAGAGGTCTCTTTCATCCAATGCATGGTAAAAGTTTTTACAAGTGGCGACACCTACCTTCCATGCCCCAACTTGCCCATTTGATCATGTAAAAATCAGATGAGATGATTTTTACATGATCAAATCAATGGAGGTGAATTGAGGTTATTACAAATGGGGGCGATTAAGTCAATGGAGATCATGTTGATGAGATGATTTTGGTCTCCATTACCGTGGGTGTGGTGATCTGAACATTCTAGATGATTCCTGCACTTTGGATCTAGATCTGTAGGGATTGGCATGAATGGATCGGCCCTATGTGCTGATAGGAGGATAGGGTCTACCCTCGGCACTGATATCACTCTAGGGTATCAGGGTAGAAGGTGCTCTTCGTATACCTGGAGTGGCAGATCCAACACTTGGTCCCACCCCGCTGGGTCTACGTACCACTCATGCCCTGGTACTATGTTCATCTGTTCAAATATGTCGTTAATCTCCAAGGGGTATCAATGCTGCATCTTCCACATGTGATTAAGATATGTCATTTCTATTTCATCTTCGTAATCACTATCGGCGATCCAAAAGCCCTTGTTGGCTCTGACAACTGTTTGAGGCATTATGGTCTCGTCCTGCATGAGCAAATTAATCTAGCCCCATTATGGTTGTTCCACTCTCCATGGGGGGACCTGATTCTATTGACGTGGCACTGGCTCGATTGGAGCCTCTAGAGGGAACATTGTCAAGAGGCTCTCTTGATATTCATCCATGGGGATCACTTGAGAATGATTACTATTTGATTCGAAGGGGTCATATGATGCTGGTTCATACTCTAATTTGTCCTCCAAAGATCCCTCTTGACACTATCTATACCCTCCTTGGAAGTGAGTCCCTGAACTTTCACCTCTCTAGAAAAGGAAAAGGGTTATTGAGGTTAACAAGGGTGGTTGTTGACCATGTAAGGTAATCCCCCAATGTGTACATTGTATTAGGGTTGGCATAGGAATCTGATGCCAATCCACCCTTGTTGCCTATCCCTAGGTCGTGCATGTTCTCTACCAAGATGTCCAAGGGTAGGGGGTGGTTGAACCCCATGCCCGACTTGTCATAATGCATTTGGTATCTTGGCCGAAAAAGGACATGCACTCCTTGCTCGTACCTACCTAACCCATGTCCATGCCAATTGCATTGGCCAAGATATCTTAGAGAGAAGTTCGGGTTAGACAAATAGTTGGCATCTTCTACAAAGGGCTCTTCATCTTCGTCCTCTTGCATGCATGGCTCAGTGCCATGATCAAGGCCCCCATACACAAAGTTTGTCTGGTTTGGCGAGCAGCCTAAAGGAACAATTGTACCGATGGGGAGGTGATGTCTCCCCATGTCCTGCATGGACTCTAGCATGGGCGTTGCTACAACATTCTGCACCAAATACTCCCCCAGGCCCGTGTTGGCCATTTCAACAGTGATTGTTGGCAATTGGGGGGGAGGGAACGAAAGATCTTCCTGAATCCACTCCATGTTGCGTGAACTAGGAGCCTCAGCTTCCATTGTGCTAGGACTCTCTTCGGTAGAGATGGTTGATACCGTTGGCAGCGCCTCTTCCAGGGGTTGAGCCTCTTCCATAATTGTCTTCCCTTTGTCCTTTTGTTTGGCCACGATAGGTGGCATCGTTGGTGAAGGACCAGATGCTGAAGATGTACCTGGCTGGGGTTTTGATGGATTTATCACCAAGGATGCTTGCAAAATCGGACCCTATCTAGATGGATTTAGCTGACAATCCAAATGCATCGATGGAAGGGTCGATTGCGGCATCAACTGCATCGCATTGCAATATTTGAAGGGTTCTAAGTCCATCGAGACTACATGTACTTCCCCTTCAAATGTATACTTCAAACACTGATGCACTATCGAAGGGACACACTTCATGTCCCTGATCCATGGCCACCCCAGAAAGATGTTATAAGCCATCTCGCCTTCCAAAATATGGCACAATGTAGGTATCATATTTTGTCCTACTTGAATGGGTAGGACAATTGTGCCAACTTTCAAGCATATCGCATCATTGAATGCTCGTAGTGTATAGGTGGAAGCCGTGATGTGAGAGGCTGGCAACTTTAGATGTTTCAATGCCGCTGTGGTAATGATGTTACTAGACGAGCCAGTGTCTACCAACACCCTCTTATATGGGATCCCATTGACCCACGTGATAACATGCAGGGGTGGATCTGCCATGTCATCAGCCACTAATTTTACCTCATCTTCTCGAAAGGTGATGACTGGATTGGTGCATCATTTTACATGGCCCACAAAGTTGTTGAAGGAATTCGCTTCGTGGGGCTGCAACTCGATGGCCTTTAATATCTCCATGAGAGCCTCCCATGGGGTGTTGATTGTTGAATAAGCTCGTATATGGAGAGCCTAGCCGACGTGGTCCTCAAGATCTGAGTGAGATTGGCCCGAATTGTGGCCGTGGGTCTAGGTGAAGGGGGTTGCGTAGAGTACTGTTGAGGTTGTGACGTCGATGGAACCTCTCTTGTGGCTACCACGGGGGCAAATCTTGGGTATCTCTTGTTCCTAGTCACTATGCTTATCATTCCTACATATCCTTGCATGGGGCAATTCTGTTGCACCTCATTGACTTGAAGGGTTTTTTCCTGTGCCTCACGGGTGGGCAAGGGGTCTCTGAAAACTTCCATCTACTAGTTGTTTGGCGCTATGGGGTTGTCTACTACCAACGTCTTATTGTCAATTAGGTCTTGTATCAACCCTTTGAACTTCTAACATGCATTTAGGTCATGTCCCCTTCACCTGTGGAACCTACAATACAAGTCCTCCTGGTATCCCTTAGGCTTTAACGCATTGGGATCTATGGTTTGGATCTCTGGAAGGTTGATCAGGTTTGACGCTGACAAGCAGTCAAATAGGGAGTCCCTAGACTCTGTATAAGGTGTGTATTGTCGCCTAGGGTGATGCTGCTGATTTTTCTCTTGCTTCTAGTTTTCTCTTTCATAATTGTTAGGAGGCACTGCCTGATAGTTAGCCTTTTGAGGTTGTATTTCTTATGCAGGCTTAGGGACATTTATAGCAACTTGGTTAACCGTGGTGGGTTTCTGTTGCGTAGTCCCTACTTTTGTGTTCTTGTTCCATTATTTCTTCTTAGGTTTGGCAATCTCGCCATCCTGTATCTTGATCTCTTCGATGATTATGGCTTGCACCAGGGCTTCCTCTAAGGTGGCATATTGTTGCGACTGCAATAGCACAGAGATTGATCTCAAACAACTTCTTGAGAACATTTGTGTAAGGTCAGACATAGGAGGGAGGTAGGGTAGCTTGGAAAGTAGAGTCCTCCATCGATTCCCATAGGCCGCCATAGTCTCTTCCTCATACTGCCTGAGGCTGGCCAAGTTACTTAGTGACGCCTTCTTCTTGGTGTTGAAGGCGAAGCATTTGAGGAATGCATCCACTAAATGATCCAAGTTGCTGATGTTGTGCTTGGGAAATTGGGTGAACCAATCCGAGGCAGGGCCTATGAATGTGCTTATAAATGGCCTTAGCAACAACGCATCATTGTCCTGAATTCCAAAGCATTGGCTCAGGAATCTGGTCACATGCTCTTGGGCATCCTCCTCACCCTTGAATATTGCCAACTGAGGCAACTTAAAGTGCTTAGGGTAGGGGGATGCAGGCATTGACGGATGCACAGGATGACTACGGAGTTGGCATAACGTGGGCTTTTGGGGCCCAGAAGATTTGGTTTCCACATACTCCAAGCGCTCTAGAAGCGCTTTGTATGCATCGAAAGATTTAATCTCTTCCTCTTTAGTTTTCTCCCATTGTGGGTTGTGGGAGACTTGAGGCCTATGGAGGGGTGGTCGGATAGCAGCCCCTCCGCCTTGATAGGGCATTTTGGCCCACTCTTCTTCTTGTTCATACTCCTCATAGGCTTCTCGAGGAGTCTTTGGGTGAGACCTATGACCATGGGTGGGTCCTCGTGGAGGGAGCCCGTCAATGTTTTGGGTAGTGGCCTCCCATTCAAGTCTAGGAGGTCTTGGAGGCAGCACTTGGTAAGATTGTGGGAACTTGTCTCGTACCAAGGGGTTGCGCCTCTCATATGGTTCCACCCTTTGGGTGCGAGGGGTTGGAAGCCTCTCAGGCACCGTGTTATGGAGCAACCCATCTGCTTGGTGTTGAATGCGCTCCTTGCTAAGGTGGTATAGACGCTCTAGTTGTTGTTGATCTTACTCAAGCTGCGTAATCTGTGCTTGGAGGGCGGCATGTCTGGCGACTACTAGGTCAATCTATTCTGCAATCTTGAGCCTAGGAGGCCTAGATGCCTCTCCTACACATTTACCTCGGTCGTGGTGATCCGAGATCTCTATAGGTCACTTCCCCCTGTCGAGGTTGGCAACATTCACTCGAGGCTCTATCCTCGAAAGATGATTTTGGTAAATAGAAGGTGCAGAGGCGCATTGCTCCCGTGTCGTATATTGCTCATGAGGAAGGTAGGGGTCTTCCTCGTTTTCCATTTCATAAGTGTGGAAGGGGCGAGCGGAGTTGGCTTGCCCTGCAAGAGGAGCCCTGTGCTCCGGATTTGTCCTATTTTTTTTGACAATGAGAGGAGGCAATGGAGGGATGACATAATCTTGCGGCCTCTCTTCATGGACCCTGTGATGTTCTAGCACTTCATCGCACGATGGCCACTCATATCAAGCTTCTAGGGGAGCTTTCCTGTTTATATTGAGTGCCACATGTAAGGACTCCTCCTGAAACGGTCTATGTTGGACGGGCGTGCCCCTCGAAGGGGTGCCCCTATAGTCCCATTCTGAGATGCCACGATGTGGACTCTATTGTGCGCCCGGCCACCAAGGAATAATGACCAAGTCTTTGGGACTATAGCGGAGGCGACTTGTGCCCCCTTGTACACTCTCTGCATCTTCCACCCTTGCTTGGGCTTGGCTATGGGTGTACACCATGGTGGTGCTTTCCTACAAGATGCGTAGATTTTTTTTTTCTTTTTATAATTTTTATGCTACACTAAATAGAAAAGATCACACACGTAAAGCAATTATTATCTCATTTAAAGATTAAAGGTGTGCCTTAAATCCGGTTTAGTGTATTTTGATTGTGTTTTGAAATATTTGGTAAAGAACGTTTAAATGTAATATGACGGTTCTTATGGCTCCCACAAATGGTCGCCCCTTCGATATACCATTGCCATGCCGATATACCAACCTCTCTATATACCCGCCCTTATGTGAGGGAAACTATAGGTACGTGAGAGCAGATGGTATGTGGAACATAGGTGGTACGGAAGGGGGATCGCCTTGTTTTTGACACCTACCATAGAAGACTTATCCTCGTGCACTGGGAATCACCCCGACTACACTCGATCAGTTTTTGTCAGGATTTACGTCTAGCAACAGTAGCTATCAGGGTTTATGAATGCAAAATTCAAGCCAAGGTGGTGATGAAATCCACCGTTGGTCTTGATCAAGGGCTGGGGTTTTACGACCAGCTCCTTGGTGTTTATGTTGCCACGTGATGTGTGGGGTTATTTTTATTTTGCAAAAGGGAAACAAGCAAGCAATAAAATAAAACTTTCCCTAAGCAAACAAGTAACCTAAAAACAGAAAAACTAAAAACAAAAAATGACAAGAAAATTTTAGAATTCCTACCTTTTCTCTGCCCAAATCTGCCGGTTTTGAGTTTCTGCCCTGAAACTACACAGATAAAAATTCGTCCCAAGGAGGAACGAATTATAGGACTATATTCATCACAGGGTGGGGCAGATTCCCATTCGTCCCTAGGTAAGACAAATTCCAGATCTGTATCCGCTTCAGGCTGGAACGAACAACAGTCAGCGTATGAAAGCTCGGTACCTGCAAGAAAAAACAACCAAGTTTGGATCAGATATCTGATCTTAAAAATAGAGGACAAGGTCCCACCATGATCACCACTGAAAGCATGAGGATACGGAAGCAAAAAGGAAAGCGAAGATGCGATGCAAATTGAACTTAGACTTAATGCTAAATCCTACAAATTGAAAGCGCATGAAAAGAGGGAAAGCATGAACGAATCGAAACATTAAACAAAATCCAATGAGGAAGACAGCCCTTTTTATTGATATTGTTTTAAAACTCGATTACAATGCGCGTCCTCCCTTTCCAGGGGCTAGGAGCGTGAAATATGTGCGTTCTTGTTACATCCATGGATGCCCTTCCTTATTTCGCGTGCCCACATGTAAAATAGGTGGACCAAACATCGCTGCCACTTGTTTTGATGAGTCCTTGACTCCTTGCTGCTCCTTTGATGTCCAGACCCTATGTTCAAAGGAAAAAGAAATAGTCAGTAGCACCTGCGGATAAAGTAAAGCAAGCAATCCCCAAGCCTACGATAAATGAATGAGAAAAGTGAATTAAACTATGACTGAAATGAATCCAAATGCTCTAAAAATTTCACAAGGGCATCAAGAAATCACCAGGATGGCACTGCAAAAATAACAGTTTGGAAATTCCTCGTCGATTTGAATTCGCTCCAGGGCGGGACGAATTTACCTGCAACAAAATGTTGAAAAGGTACTGTCCCAAATGTCCTTCCTAGGAAGCTCCAAAAGACCTATAAACTTGGGGTTAGCTAATTGGGGACATTTTTGGAAGACCCAGATGGTTATATTTTCCCGATTTAGCCTCCGTCAATGGGAATTTTAGGATGCTACCTACAAGTTAGTAAAGGCGACCGAAGATAGAAACATGATCAAAATTGCTCAAAACAAGATGAAATTTAAATAAAAACCTATCTAAGCATCATAGAATTGAATGCAAAAATTAAATAAAGCAAATCTACCACAAATTTCCCATCGCTCCGAAGAGGGGCGATTAGGACTGTAGCAGTGTGGGAGGGGGTGCCCATGGGGTAGGCCGCCCACCGTTTGGGACCTTATTTCGGCACCAATCCACTTGGGATGGGTCCAAAACCTATTGTGGGGTATTTTCAAAAAATTGGGTGAGATATTGTGGCCAAATTTCGGGTTTGGTTCCGGATTTGTGCTTCCAATAACCACCCTATGACCTCTTCTCCAAAAGAGATCAAGGATGTGAAAGACACAACTCAAAAGGGTGTGGGTGTGAAAATAAAATGATAGCACTTCGTTGCTCCAAAATGCTCCTTCTCTGTATATTTTGGGGTGAGGAAACTCACCAATTTATAGACCTAGAGGTCTCTTGAAATGGGCATGCAGAGGCGCCACTTGGAAATCATGCCTTCCCAGGGGGAAGGAGACTCCTCCCTGAATAGGGACTTCATGACTGCCCTTGTAACAGCCTCTAATGCTCAAAAATGCTCACCCACACTCCCATGAAATTAAGGAAGTGTTAAGTGGCGGATCTGAGCTACCATTTGTCAAGATTTAACTTTTTTCTCGTCAAACCTGCAATTCGCCCCACCCTGGAGCGAATTTGGAATTCGTCCCGGGGTGGGACAAATCCCAGTTTGAATTCGTCCCTGGGTAGAACTGATATTGAGAAAAGTGTCTGAAGGTGCCAAATTGATTTTTGACCTTCCAAAACTGCTATGAGAGTGGTTAGGACCACTATTTAACCTTTGGGGGCTGCCCTTGGGGCTGTGTGTGTTAATGCGATCAGTGTTTGCAGTCACATAATCGGATTGGTGATGTTTTGGTGTCTACAAATAAAAATTAGCTGCTATTCTTGGTCATTGTATTTCATTTTCCTCTAAAAGAACAATGATAACATCAATAATGACAACTTGGACACTACAGCCACAAAGAATGGTAAAATAGCAAGTTTTTTTTGCACTAGGGTTTGTGTTGTCATTGGTTTTGGTAAAATCTATCGATTTGGTTCAGTGAAGCATTGAAATTATTGTTAGTGTTATTAAATCAAACTGTAGTTAATATAGATCAATTGCCTTTACTCCTAATTTACATTTATTTATTGAAAATCATGGTGTATGTTTGTTCGTATTTAAATATTATTGTGTGAATATGTTGCGCTTAGCTAGTCATATAAGGAGTTTGTACTTTCTTAATAAAGCTCCATGGAAGCTCCATGGAAGGAAACTTATAGGGTTCCATGAAAGGAACCTAATAGTTTTAAAAGTATTAATTTATTTAGATGTAGTAGATATATATTAAAAATAGAATTATGATATTATAAAGGTTATTGTATGAAAATATTTAACAAAAAAATTGAACGTTAAAATTTTTATATTTTAAAAAATAAATAAAGAATTAAAAAAAATGTAAAAATCTAACTATGATAAAAATTGAATCTATTTATATGATTTATCTAAGTGAGGATCATAGTAGAACCCTTTTTCTCCAAATAGTTAGAATATTTCACCGTTATAATTATATCTTCCAAAAATTATTTAAGGAGTATATTTTCTCTCAACCTCTCTAAGGTTTCACCTTTATAATTATATCCTCCAAATATTATAATTATAAATTATGATGAGAACCTTCTTATTGGAGGAGATATGAATATCACATTAGAGTATTGGTAAAATATAGGGGAAAAAAGGAATCATGATTCCAAAAAAGACCTGGTTAAGTATAGAATTGCCCAAGAAAATCTACAGGATATCATAAGTATACTTGGGAAAATAGAAGATCAGGAATTCATTACATTGCTGAAAGATTGGACAAATTTCTAGCTGGTGAAAATCTTCTATCCATTTACAGTCTTCTAAATAGTCACCTCTCATCCAAAGTGTAATATCTAATCATAAACCAATTCTTTTGGAAAAAAGGACAAAATATTCAAGAATTTATAAATATTCCATTTAAAGACAACTCAAGACGAGCAAAGATAGATTTTTTTAGACCTCTAGTTGAGAACAATTGGAAATAGAAAACTACTTCAAAAATACCATAATATATGGAAGGAGCAAATTCTAAGACTTAAAAAATAAATTAGAAAATGACTATCCAAAAAGCCACCTCAAAGAAAAGAGTTGATTTTACAACAACTTGATAAATTGGAAACAGAGTTAGAAGATACTTCTCCTCTTCCCTAGCATGTTGAGAAAAGAAATGAGTTGTTGGTTGAACTATGCAAGTTGAATGTTGTAGAAGAGACCCAATGGAGATTAAAATCTAGGATGGTATGGTTATAGAAAGGGGATAAAAACACAAAAAAAAATTCATCTCAAAAATCTTCAAAATTATTTTAGGAATACTATTAGAAGTATTAAGGAGTATGGCATCATCTACATAGAGAAAGAAAAATTAAAAGAATTGGCTAAAATTACTTTTCAAAGTTGCTCACTCATGAACTTAGAGATCTTCATGCCCAAGATCTTTTGCTTCAGAATATTCCATCTTATCTTACTCAAGAGGACAAAGCTAGTTTATGTTCCCAAGTTACTAAAGAAGAATTAGAGTCTATGGTGGATTCTCTCCCTAAAGATAAATCTCGAGGACCATATGGTTTCACTTATAATTGCTATCAACAATTCACGTATCTTATTGGTGATGACCTATTGCATATGATTGAAAATATTAGAAAGAAAGGTACTCTTTCTAGAGCCATTAATTCAATATTCCTTGCTCTAATCTCCAAGGAGATGAATTCCACTACTTTTAACCGATTCAGGCCAATTTCTCTTTGCAACTCCTCTTATAAAATTGAGAAAAATATAATTGCTAATCGAATCAAAAAGTTGCTTAGCAAATTAATCTCTGAAGAACAAGGAGGTTTTATCCCTAGAAATAAAATATATGACAACATAATTATGGCTCATGAGACTCTTCATTCCTATTCCAATATCAAATCAAAGGAGATTGCCATAAAATTGGATATGGTAAATGCTTTTGATAGAGTCAACTTACAATTTTTGGAAATAACTTTCATTGGTTTCCAACCCAAATGGTTCAATGGATTGGAGCTTGTATCAAAGCTCCTTGGATCTCCCCTTTGATCAATGGAGAACCTTCTACCTTCTTTCAACCTTCTAGAGGAATTCACCATAAACTATCATCATATAAGATCTTAGAGTATTGCTTATTGTCATGAAGACAACTTGGTTCTAAAACTCAGATGTCAAATCTAAAATTATAACCTAGATTGGGGCTACTCAATTAATTTTATCTTTTGCCTTGAACTTGGTATCTTAGGGCTTCATGAAAAGTCCCGGCCTAATTGAAAATCAAGGACCCCTTTGCAAAACTTGTTCTCTATCCTTATTAGAAAAAAGCACTAAGAAATAACCATTGGGGAACAATATATATATATATATATATATATATATATATATATATATATATATATATAAATAAATATTACAAAAAAAAAAACAAAACACACCACCAACAACCCCCCCAAAAAACAAAAACAAAAAAAACTTTAGCAGGGGGGTAAGCAAAAATATTTAACTCAACTTTAGTTCTCTATTGTCTAGAAACCTACAGTCTTAAAAATAAAAATCATTTTTGGCAATAATTCATCATATTCACTTTATGTCTAGGTTTATTCTCCTATGATTATACTACAACCCTAACTTACTATTTTAAAGTCAATCCTCTATTTGTGTCCTTCATTCTAGATTGGCTAGAATAAATGAATATATATAAATTGTGAAAAGTGTTTTGTATTAATTTACCATTATATATAATTCTCCCCACTTAATACAAATATTAACTATGATAACATACATAAATAATTTTCAACCTTTGACACTTGACTAGTACAGTCTGATTAAAAATCTACCAAACCCCACTTGTCGGTTACTCCAACACGCGCAAAACCGACGCAATACGTAAACGACCACGTTTAATGCATAACGTTCAGGAAAGTGCAATGTAAAGTGCAACACCTGGAAATTTAACGGCAAGAGCAACGCAGAGGCAAAGAAGAAATATCATACGCGGAACAACTCGAGGGAATTCTAAATACAAAATACTAGTTTAAATATCTGGAGCGAAGGAGCAGCAAATTTACATTTACTGGATTAAATTCTCGTTCAATATATATTTTCTAAATTTAAAAATACCTCTCAACCTGTCGAATTTATCTGTAAGGATAAGCACCTTCCGAGAAGTGTTTAATCCAACGTTAAATGTCAACGATAACGCGTAGAGAAGATTACCAGATGAAATATCCATGCACCATCCATCAAATTTCATTCTTGTTTCGTTTTAGCTTAGGCAATACGATTTCTTACATCTATAATACGGTGATGTTAGGGATATCTCCTTGCAATATTGAATTAACCAGAGTTGAAGGCTTCCAAAGATCTGTGGTACATTGAATTCAATTTTTTCTAAGAAATTAAGACATCATCATAATAACCATCATCATGCCGCAGAATACTATTTTTCATGTCGAGGGAATTCGCAGTGATTCCCAGAGAACAAACATTGAGACAAAGGTGAGAAAGGTGGGCGGAATCATGTTAGAAATATTAAATCTAACTTCACGCCTGCAAGTGCTTCGGCGCGAAGCAATTCCGAAACACATTCAGAAAATGCTTCGACGCGAAGCACTTCCGAAATGACTTCGGAAAATGGTTCACCGCAAAGCATATTTATCTCACCCCCGAAAATACTTCGCCGCAAACTAAAATCAAATTGCCTTCTGAAACAGAATTCAGCCGAAGCAAAAATTGGCCGAAGAAGAACTCAGGCGCGCAGATCGGGACATTAAACGTCCAAGCGTGCGAGTAGTTGGGGTTGTTCGGCGATTGGTCAGGAACCATAATTCTGCATTTAAATCCTGTCAGTCGGTCGGTGAACTTCTCCCGCATTTTGTCCTCTTCCCCCGCCTATAAATACTGGGCCATTTTGTCATTGAAAAAGCATGGAAGGAATATAGAAGAGAAGGAAGGGAGGAACAGAGAGCACAGAGCAGCAACAGAGCTAGGGTTTCGACCAGCAGTGTAGCAGAAAGGCGAAACTAGCAGCCGCTTGCAGTCGGAGTGTGGAGCAGCAGTCTCCAAGTAGTGTGTGTGTTTATCCTTCATATGTTTATATTGCAGAAGTTTGTAATCGCTTTAAAAGGAAGCCTTTGTAAATCCGGCAGTACTTTATATATAAGATATTTACTCTGTAAAATCTTGTCTCTGTGTTTGTTATTCTCTGTCTCGAAGAACACCAGTAAGGGTTTGCCCTGAAGCGATAAAATACCCGTTCGATCCAGATTGGAATCGAGTTAGTTTGTGCCGAAGCACATTGTGAGACTTAGTCTCCCCAAAGTGATTTCACTTCGGATCCAAACTGAGCGAAGCAGTTGCTTCGCCAGGTTATTCCCCGAAGTAGATTTACTTCGGCAGTTTTCCCTCCGAAGTACTTACTTCGGGAGTCACTTCCCCGAAGTAGTTTCACTTCGGTAGTGCTTCCCCGAAGTAGTTTTCCTTCGGCGAGATACTCCCCGAAGTAGATACTTCGGGCGTCTTTCCCCTGAACCTCTTCCCGAAGCCAAAATTTGGCGAAGCATTTTTATTTGATGCAACGCGATTCGGAAGTTTTATTCCTTCAAAGTGGTATCAGAGCTTGTGGTGCCGTGACGTGGAGATAGAAACATGACTACCAAAAGAAATTCCTTGCAGTTGCAGATCCCGTGATTTAATGGCAAAAACTATGATTACTGGAGCATCCAGATGAAGATTCTCTTTGGGTCTCAAGATTTGTGGGACTTCGTCGAGAATGGTTACCCGAAACCGGCAGATGCAGCAGCACTGGCCGCCCTCTCCCAAGCTGACAAAGATCTTCTGAAGGAGAACCGAAAGAAAGACCAGAAAGCCTTGTTCTATATCATGCAAGCAGTTGAGGAGACCATCTTCCCGCGGATCGCATTAGCCACCAAGGCCAAGTAGGCCTGGTATATTTTGGCAAGTTCATACCAGGGCACCAACAAAGTGAAGTTGGTAAAACTGCAGATGCTCAGAAGAGAGTTCAAGAACCTGCAGATGAGTGAGTCAGAGTCGATGAGCGACTTCTTCACTCGGACAACTGATGTCATCAACCAGATGCGGTTGAATAGTGAAAATATGCAAAATCAAAGGATCGTGGAGAAAATTCTATGGAGTCTGCCAACGAAGTTTGACTCTGTGGTAATTGCAATAGAGGAGTCAAGGGATCTGACAACCCTTTCTGTGGATGAACTGATGGGTTCTCTGTAGACACATGAGCAGAGGCTGAGCCGCTCAACTCAGTCCTCTTTGGAGAAAGTGTTCAAGGCGCAAGTCTCAGTCCGAGACAGCAGCAGACAAGACTCCCACCATAGCGCCTCTAGTTCTCAAGGTGGAAGAGGCAGAAGTAGGCGTGGGAGAAGTAACAAGCAAGGAGGGAGATCAAACCCTCACGTTAGTGAAACCAGCTGCAACTTTCATCAGCAAGGAGGAAGAGGCACTAGGAAAAATCAGCAAGGTGGCTCTCAATAGAAAGACATGTCAAAGGTCCAATGCTACTACTGCAAAAAGTTTGGTCATTACATCTCACAGTGTAGAATGAGGATGGCGAACGAGAATCAGCAGCAAGCCCATTATACGGAGGAAGCTGGAAATGCGGCAGGAGGAAATATGTTGTTGACTTGTAGTGTTGAAGAGGAGAGCAAGAAAAACATCTGGTATCTTGACAGTGGGTGCAGCAACCACATGACTGGGAACAGAGAGATGTTCTCACAACTGGATGAAACAGTCCAATCTGAAGTCAAGATGGGGAACAACAGCAAGGTTCCCGTGATGGGGAAAGGTAAAATCCTCATCCACACCCGACACGGAGAAAGAAAACAAATTTGTGATGTGTATTATGTGCCTGGGTTGAAACACAACCTGCTAAGCATTGGACAACTTGTGCAGAAGGGACACACTGTGTAGTTTAAAGACGGTGTTTGTTCCATCAGAGACAAAGTGCATGGACAAATCGCAATGGTGTCCATGACGAAAAACAAAATGTTTCCACTGCAGATTCAGAATGAATCTTTAATGTCTCTGAGTGTAGTTGTGAAGGATGCTACCTGGTTGTGGCATCTCAGATTCGGTCACTTGAGCTTCAGTGGCCTGAATTTGTTGCACAAGAAGCAAATGGTGAAGGGTTTACCCCTTATTGAGCAACCAAACCAAGTTTGTGAAGGTTGCCTAGTCGGCAAGCAGCACAGGGATGCATTCCCTGTAGGATAGTCTTGGAGAGCATCACGACCATTGGAGCTGGTGCACTCAGACATTTGCGGTCCCATGCAGACCAGCACATATGCCGGCAACAAATACTTCCTGACTTTCATTGATGATTTTAGCCGGAAGACCTAGATTTATCCCATCAAGTTGAAGTCAGAAGCATTTGGGAAGTTTAAAGAGTTCAAGGATCTAGTTGAGAAATAGAGCGACTATCATGTTAAGACTCTTAGAACTGATGGAGGTGGAGAATACATCTCCAATGAATTCCACAACTTCTACAAGCAGAATGGAATTCGAAGGCAGTTCACTGCCAGATATACACCGCAACAGAATGGTGTAGCTGAGAGGAAGAACAGAACAATCATGGAGATGGCACGGAGCATGCTAAAGGTGAAAAGTTTGCCACATGAGTTCTGGGCAGAAGCTGTAAGTTGTGCAGTTTATCTGCTGAACCGATGTCCCACCAAGAGTGTGAGAGACAAAATTCTAGAGGAATCCTGGAGCAATCTGAAGCCAAGTGTGGCTCATTTGTGAGTTTTTGGGTACATAGCATATGCACATGTTCCAAATGAGAAAAGACGGAAGCTGGATGACAAATCTGAAAAGTGCATCTTCATAGGGTACAACGAACAAACAAAGGCATATAGGCTGTATAATCCTGTGACAAAGAAACTTGTCATCAGTCGAGATGTGAAGTTCTTGGAGAACGAAGCCTGGAACTGGAAGTCAAAGACTGGTGAGCCTGAACTAGCAACTGTTGAACCTGTAAACTTGGAGGAAGACAGTGTACAACCACATGTACCTTCAAGCAACAACAGTGGTAGCAGCAGTAGCACACCCTCATCATCCCGGTCACCTCCACTTGCAAGCAGAATTCAAAATTTGAGGACACCTGCGAAGACTCGCAGCTTGCAAGACATTTATGAGGTAACCCGTAATCAGATAGATGAAGAATATTCTGACTTTGCCTTATTTACTGAGTGTGATCTAGTGGAGTTTGAAGAAGCAAGTCAGAATCGCACATGGGTGAATGCGATGGATGAGGAGATAGTAGCCATTGAAAAGAATGAGACATGGCAGCTGACAGATCTTCCAGCAGGAAAGAAGACCATTGGGGTCAAGTGGGTGTATAAAACGAAGTTTAATGCCCAAGGAAAAGTTGACAGGCATAAAGCCAGATTGGTGGCAAAAGGCTACAAGCAGAAGTCAGGAGTTGACTATCATGAGGTGTATGCACCTGTAGCCCGACTTGACACAGTCAAAATGATTCTGGCACTGGCAACTCAGAAAGGCTGGAGTGTGTACCATATGGATGTCAAGTCTGCCTTCCTGAACGGAGTGTTGGAAGAAGAGGTCTACATAGACCAACCACCCGGATATGAAATACAAGGGCAAGAACACAAGGTCCTGAAGTTGAAGAAGGCCCTGTATGGGCTGAAGCAAGCACCTCGGGCATGGTACAACCGAATTGATGGCTATTTTCAGGAAAATGGGTTTCAAAAATGCCCATATGAGCACACCCTATATCTGAAGACAAATGCAGAGGGTGAGATGATAATCGTCTGCTTGTACGTGGACGATTTGATATATACTGGAAATAGTAGCAGCCTATTTGCATAGTTCAAAACAGCCATGAAGACCGAGTTTGAAATGACAGACATGGGTCTGATGAAATTCTTTCTTGGCATTGAAGTTGTCCAATCAGCAGATGGCATCTTCATTTCTCAGGGCAAGTATGCAAAGGATGTCCTGAAGCGTTTTAAGATGGAGGACAACAAACCTGCCATCACCCCGATAGCCATTGGATTGAAGTTGAGCAAGACTGACAACAATAGAAGTGTTGATCCAACTCTCTATAAAAGGTTAGTTGGAAGCCTGATGTACTTGACTGCAACTCGGCCAGATCTGATGTTTGGAGTCAGTCTGATCAACCATTTTATGGAGACTCCGAAAGACACTCACTGGCAAGCAGGCAAGAGAATCCTGCGATATGTCAATGGCACGAGGAACCACGGAATTCACTATGCCAGACAAGACCAGCTGGAGTTGATTGGCTACACCGACATCGATTGGGATGGTAGCGTAGATGACCGGAAGAGCACTTCGGGATATGCCTTCCACTTTGGATTCGGAGTTGTCTCTTGGTCCTCGAAGAAGCAACCAATTGTTGCTTTATCTACAGTAGAGGCAGAGTATGTTGCTGCCACCTCAGTTGCCTGCCAGGCAGTCTAGTTGAGAAGAGTTCTATGTGAACTACATCATACGCCCGAAGCAGCAACAACAATATTTTGCGACAATAACTCTGCCATCGCGCTCTCGAAGGACCCAGTCTTCCACGGCCGGACGAAGCACATAGACATCCGATATCATTTCATCAGAGAGCTGGTGAAATTCGGAGAAGTACAGTTGCAGTTTTGCAGGTCCAAGGAGCAGCTTGCTGACATCCTCACAAAACCCTTGAAGGAGGAGGACTTCGCCAGATTGCGAGAAATGCTAGGCTTCAGAGAAATCGTGAAGTTCAATTTAAAGGAGGGTGTTAGAAATATTAAATCTAACTTCACGCCTGCAAGTGCTTCGACGCGAAGCAATTTCGAATCGCATTCGAAAAATGCTTCGACACGAAGCACTTTCGAAACACATTCGAAAAATGCTTCGACGCGAAGCACTTCCGAAATGACTTCGAAAAATGGTTCGCCGCGAAGCATATTTATCTCACCCCCGAAAATACTTTGCCGCAAACTAAAATCAAATTGCCTTCCGAAACAGAATTCATCCGAAGCGAAAATTGGCCGAAGAAGAACTCAGGTGCACAGATCGGGACATTAAACGTCCAAGCGTGCGAGTAGTTGGGGTTGTTCGGCGATTGGACAGGAACCATACTTCTGCATTTAAATCATGTTAGTCGGTCGGTGAACTTCTCTCGCCTTTTGTCCTCTTCCCCCGTCTATAAATACTGGGCCATTTTGTCATTGAAAAAAGCATGGAAGGAATATAGAAGAGAAGGAAGGGAGGAACAGAGAGCACAGAGCAACATCAGAGCTAGGGTTTCGACCAGCAGTGTAGCAGAAATGTGAAACCAGCAGCCGCTTGTAGCCGGAGTGTGGAGCAGCAGTCTCCAAGTAGTGTGTGTGTTTATCCTGCATATGTTTATATTGCAGAAGTTTGTAATCGCTTCAGAAGGAAGCCTTTGTAAATCCGGCAGTACTTTATATATAAGATATTTACTCTATAAAATCTTGTCTCTGTGTTTGTTATTCTCTGTCTCGAAGAACACCAGTAAGGGTTTGCCCCGAAGCGATAAAATACCCGTTCGATCCAGATTGGAATCGAGTTAGTTTGTGCCAAAGCACATTATGAGACTTAGTCTCCCCGAAGTGATTTCACTTCGGAGCCAAACTGAGCTAAGCAGTTGCTTCGCCAGATTATTCCCCGAAGTAGATTTACTTCGGCAGTTTTCCCTCCGAAGTACTTAATTCGGGAGTCACTTCCCCGAAGTAGTTTCACTTCGGCAGTGCTTCCCCGAAGTAGTTTTCCTTCGGCGAGATACTCCCTGAAGTACATACTTCGGGCGTCTTTCCACCAAACCTCTTCCCGAAGCCAAAATTTGGCGAAGCGTTTTTATTTGACGCAACGCGGTTCGGAAGTTTTATTCCTTCAAATCAAAGCGGTCAATGTTGATACTAGAAACAACAAAGTGGCTGTAACCCACGAGTCGAGCACAACTACCGACTCTCTAGGTATGCTGCAATAAGGCGTTCTTGTTTTGTTGTTCCCATATGCAAGCCTTCAAATAAACCACGCCGTACATATGCTCCATGTTTAAAAAAGAAAAAAAAAATAGCTTTAGTTTACACTTTATTTGCAGTAAAGTTAATTTTTATAACGCTGGATTATATAACCGTATTTAATTTTTTGGTGGTTTGTTCAGTTAAAGCACTGGAGAGCATTAAAGGCATCAGTGTGAGCCTTGAAACCACAAGGGAGTATTAGACAAATAAAATACGGAGCAAGCCAGAGATAGTACTATGTCCATAATTTAGCCGCACAAACATTTCATTTCTCCCACTAGAATATCATTGATTATTCTTATTTCGTTCATTTGTTATTCATTCCCCTCGCCATAATATGGTTTTTTATTTATTATGTAGATGAGTTACCAATATGTACACTCTGAAAGATGGTGTCCTAAATGTTATTTTGAATTAATTTTTTTATGTTATTATTAATTTTTGTATAAGTATCTTATCAATCAAATTTTATCTGTTCAAGGAAAGGAACACTAATTTAATAGACAAATAAGAGATGTAAGGTTGATGGTTTTAATATTTTTAAAATTAAAAATAAATAATTATATTTTTACACTTTAGATTTTAGTTAATTTTATATTTACAGAACAAGAAAACCTAGATTTTACATATATTGTTATTATTTAATTAAAAAAATAAATTTTATTTATAAGGTAAATAACTATAATTTTTAGATGATATCAATAGAGGTAAAAGATAGAAGCATATGTGAGATCATGAGGGTGTCTATAGGAACACACATCTTATTTATTCTATCTATTCATGTTTATCTATTTTTATGAATAATTTTTTTTATCTATATACTCTTTTCTTTTACTCATCTTCCTTTTTCTGCATGTGGTTGTGGTGAATGTATGTTTTGGAATATTTTCTAAAAAGGAATTGTGAATTCCAACAAATATAATTATTTATTGTTATTATTCAATTAAAAAAAATAAATTTTATTTATAAGGTAAATAACCATAATTTTTAGATGACATAAACAGAGTTGAAAGATAGAAGCATATGTGAGATCATGGGGGTGCCTATAGGAACACACATCTTATTTATTCTATCCATTTATGTTGCTTATCTATTTCTATATATTTTTTTATCTGAATGCTCTTCTATTTCATTCCTCTTCCTTTTTATGCATATGGTTGTGGTGAATGTATGTTTTGGAATATTTTCCAAAAAGAATTGTGAATTCCAACAAAGATAAAGTACAAATTTTTAACAAATAAGTACAACAAAAATCCTCAAACATTGAAAAAAGAAATCCAATAGAATAAAAAAGAAAATAAATATTCCATATTTATTTGTGGTTGAAAAAGTAGAACACTTTGAATTTTATTATAGGGATGTCAATATTGTGAATCATGGGAAAGTTTACTTTGAAAATATAACACATTCTTCATAAATAATATTATAAAAATAAATCATCAGCTATGCTCCCGTTGTTGGGGTCCGCCCGTTCCTTGCGGGCTTTTAATTTTAAATTTTCTTTCACATATTCGTTCTTGAGAGGTCAGTGCGGGTTTGTTTTTTCTGCCTTCTCTCAACTTTTCCAGCACCTTGCTTGTGATTGTTATTTCTTCTTGGTTGGTGTTATTGGCGATTTATCCCATTTGGGGTGGTCGACTGTTAATCTCCTTTTGGAGATTATTTTTTGGGTTGTGTTTTATTTTCTCTCCCTCTAGGAGTTGCTATGTAAGGTTGTGGATTTTCCTTTAAAACTCTCTTTCTTAATATTACCAAAAAACGTTATAAAAATAAATCATCAAAATAAAGTCAATAGTAAATAAAGGTCAAAATGATCCTTCAAAGGAGAAGAACTTATCAATAAAATGGAAAAATAAAATCCTATTAAGGAGCTTTAAAATGGAAAAATAAAATCCTATTAAGGAGCTTTACAACTTGCATCACAAAATAGGGCATAATAGCTTACTAGACATTTTAGTATTTAGGCATGAAAAGAAACTTGCATGTAGTTGTATTTGTACTTTAAGGTAACCTAGCAATGTCTACCTTGTTCTTATGGGCTCTTTCTAGCCATTGTTGTTGATTATTTAGATACCTACATATTGCTTGATGAGTTAGCTATTTTTTAATATTGAAGGACATATTGTGATCATCATCGTGTGTGTTGAAGATATTCAAATACAAATATCAATATCTTTCTCGAGGAGGTAGAGTTATAGATTCAAGTTTGGGGAGGGGTTGATCCATCCCATGTACCCTTGGAAAGAGAAAACATGACTTATTGGTCTATACGAGCATTCATTAAGAGGATATATGTATCATATATAATGTTTTCTCTCCTTTGTCCCTCAATTTAGATTATTTATAATTTGATTTTATTAGGTGAATTCCAACTTTTATGAAGTACTTATAAATGCTCTTAACATATCCTATGGGCAAGTGTTTTGCAAGCCTTCAAGTATTCTCTATATTCCAATAGGTGCATTTATGGTTTCGTATTTGGAGAGAGGTTGATCCATCTCAGGCATAGGATTTTATAAAAAATTCAACACCTATGATATCAAAGCACTACCAAATAAACATAAATGAATATGAAATAGCATCAATGGTAGAAAAATTCAACCTTGTTGTCAACATCTAGGATAAATGAAGAGAGTTGGAGGTAATTTTTAGTCTATTCCTTGATAATTTTAACCACTGACAAGTCTTTGTTAATGATGAGAAAATCATTGAATTTCTCATCAAATAAGGTCCACACATAGAGGGTAAAAATGAATATGGAAATAACATAAAATAAAGAATAATTCCATTATAGACCAATCACTTACTGAATGGTATAATAACTCAAGAAAAGTTTTTCAATCCACATGAGAGTGTTCAAAAGTCTAGTATCATGGTGAAGACCTCCTCCTACCACCCCATATAAATCATTAAAGGAAAAAATTGCTACTTGGTAAAGAATACATTGAAGAATATATCTATCTATTCAAGGAATGTTGTGGAAAATACAAAGATATAATTACTTGGTGTTTTGATAATGTGAAGTTTTATGACAAAAAAACCATATAAAATGACATTAAACTAGAACTTGGTGCAAAATGATTTAAGAAGAAACACCATATGAATCCTAAAATCTAGGTGGTCATGAAAAGGAGCTATTAAAACTCCTATAGGATCAAATTAAATTTTTAATTAAACACTCTACCTTGGTGTCTAGATTGGCATTAGTCTTAAAAAAAACTACAATAATAAGTTGTGTGTATACTTTAGGAATATTAATAGGAAATGGTTGAAATATCACTACCCCTACATATTATTAGTCATAATTTATAGAATGTGACAAGATAATACATATTTTCTCACTTGGGTTATTTCTTAAGGTATGATCAAATTTGGTTTAATGATGATGATCAAGAAAAAATATCTTTTTCACCAAATGGGAGACCTTCACTAAATAAAAAAATGCATTTAGGTTGTTAAATGTTAAAACCACCTTTTAACAAGCCATGAAAATGACATTCATAGAAATAGATAATGATATTATTCTCATAAATCTTGATGATTTGTATATCTTGTCAAAATAAAAAATGCATTATTGAGCATTTATAGTCTATCTTCCAAAGGTGTGAGGATTTTGGTACCTCACACAATTCTAAAAGGTCAATTTTCATGGCCCAAGAGGGTAAGTTGTTGGGATATTTAGTATAAAAAATATTGTATAACCATAGATCCAAATAGGATAAAAGTGATCCAACACCTCTTATCACCCATATCAATAAAAGGAATCTAAAATTTGCTAGTATAAATCTAATTTGTTGCTAATTTTATAACCAATTTGGTGCAACTATCTAGGCCAATCACCAAAATATTAAAGAAATATGCAACCCTAGCATAGATCGAAGAAGGGAAGAGGGCTTTCCAAAATATCTAGGATACCATCACTAATGTTCCAGTCCTTGTCAACACTAATTTGTCCAAATAATTTTGATTCTATATGTTTGGGATAAATAGAAGCATTTTTATGGCATCGACCCAAAAGAATGATAAGGACAAAGGACATTACTTATCTTTTATGAGTTAGTTCCTACATAACTATGAGTAAATGTAAACATTCATTTAGAAAGAGGTATTTTATATGATGAAAGACCTAAAAAAATGTAGGTACTATCTATCCTAAATTAAAGCCTTTTTTTTTTGTAGTCCACCCTCATAACTAATCCATAGTGCTTCTTAGAAACTAGGAAAAAAGAGAGTCAAGTGGATACATAAAATTTAGAAGCTTGATATAGATATTAAACCCATAAATATAATTAAGGAAATAGCTCTATGTGAGAAATATACATTGTATATCATGAAGAACCAAGTTGTTGTAGTAGAGGAAGTAGAATCTAATTATTAGACAAGATGGATGAGAGATATAAGTAGGTACACGTAAACTAGATAGGTCCTACAAGGGTTGACACCTACAAAAAGGGGATTGATCGACATATAAGGCAATGCATCGTGTATGACTAGATGGTGTACTATTTAGAAGAAGATATGATAGTATTATTATTAGATGAATTAAATATGAAAGAGTATAATAACTAATCAAATACTACCTTGATGAAGTATGGTATTATTCTATGCCAACCATGGCACATAATATCTTGAGTAAGACACTACTAGCTTTCCATTTTTTATAATTTCTTTTAGTGGATCATAAATTGCAAGGCATGTTTCATGTTTATGGGAAGAAGAAGAAAAGTTCCAATGCCCTTGAAACCCATCATAGTTACGAAGTCTTTCTTAGAGTGGGGTTTGGACTTCATTGGTAAAATAA
The DNA here is from genome assembly GCA_028583015.1 of Wollemia nobilis. Taxonomy (NCBI): domain Eukaryota; kingdom Viridiplantae; phylum Streptophyta; class Pinopsida; order Araucariales; family Araucariaceae; genus Wollemia; species Wollemia nobilis. The sequence continues at coordinate 64,954 of JAQPPZ010001975.1, forward strand.
ATTGCTTATTTTGTGCAAGACAAAAATATATTTTAAAAACAACTAATTATTTGACAAAATGGGTTGAAACAATGTCAATTAGATAATCTAAATAGGACGTGATTGTCTAGGTTTTAGAATATATCATCATCATATTTGGGGCTCCATCCACCATAGTACATTTATTGGATTCAAAGTGATAAAAAATTACTAGAATATGGTTTTGTGCTCAAGAAGTCCTACAACTACTACTCCCATGGTAATTGTGTGGTATATTTTTCTAAAAAGAACGTCATAAGGGTATTGAAGAAGATCATGGTTGAATCATGTAGACACCAAAATAGCACCAATCCGATTATGTGACTGCAAACACTGATCGCATTGACACACACAGCCCCAAGGGCAGCCCCCAGAGGTTAAACAGTGGTCCTAACCACTCTCACAATAGTTTTGGAAGGTCAGAGATCAATTTGGCACCTTCAGGCACTTTGCTCAATATCCGTTCCACCCAGGGACTAATTCAAACTGGGATTCACCCCACCTCGGGACGAAATCCAGATTCGCTCCAGGGTGGGGCGAATTGCAGGTTTGATGGGCAAAAAGTCAAATCTTGACAAATGGCAGCTCAGATCCACCACTTAACGCTTCCTTCATTGCATGGGAGTGTGGGTGAGCATTTTCGAGCGTTAGAGGCAATTACAAGGGCAGTCATGAAGTCCCTATTCAGGGAGGAATCTCCTTCCCCCTGGGAAGGCATGATTGCCAAGTGGCGCCTCTGCATGCCCATTTCAAGAGACCTCCAGGTCTATAAATTGGTGAGTTTCCTCACCCCAAAATATACGAGAGAAGGAGCATTTTGGAGCAACGAAGTGCTATCATTTTACTTTCACACCCACACCCTTTTGAGTTGTGTCTTTCACATCCTTGATCTCTTTTGGAGAGGAGGTCATAGGGTGGTTATTGGAAGCACAAATCCGGAACCAAACCCGAAATTTGGCCACAATATCCCACCCAATTTTCTGAAAATACCCCACAAGAGGTTTTGGACCCATCCCAAGTGGATTGGTGCCGAAATCAGGCCCCAAACGATGGGCGGCCTGCCCCATGGGCGCCCCCTCCCACACTGCTACAGTCCTAATCGCCCCTCTTCGGAGTGATTGGAAATCTGTGGTAGATTTGCTTTCTTTAATTTTTGCATTCAATTCTATGATGCTTAGATAGGTTGCCATTTAAATTTCATTTCGTTTTGAACAATTTTGATCATGTTTCTATCTTCGTTCGCCTTTACTAACTTGCAGGTAGCATCATCAAATTCCCATTGATGGAGGCCAAATTGGGAAAATATGACCATCCGGGTCTTCCCAAAATGCCCCCAATTAGCTAACCCCAAGTTTGTAGGTCTTTTGGAGCTTCCTAGGTAGGACATTTGGGATAGTACCTTTTCGGCATTTTGTTGCAGGTGAATTCGTCCCGCCTCGGAGCGAATTCAAATCGGCGAGGAATTTCTTGACTGTTCCATTTGTAGTATTTTCTTTGGGATGTCTTGATGCCCCTATCAAATTTTTAGAGCATTTGGATTCATTTTAGTCATAGTTTAATTCATTTTTCTCATTCACTTATCGTAGGCTTGGGGATTGCATGCTTTACTTTATCTACAGGTGCTATTGATTGTTTCTTGTTCCTTTGAACGTAGGGTCTGGACATCGGAGGAGAAGAAAGGAGTCAAGACTCATCAATGCAAGTGGCGGTGATGTTTGGTCCACCCATTTTACATGTGGGCACGCGGAAGAAGGAAGGGCATCCATGGATGTAACAAGAACGCATACTTAAACGCTCCTAGCCCTTGGAAGGGGAGGATGCGCATTGTAACCGAGTTGTGAAACATATCAATAAAAAGGGCTGTCTTATTTATTGGCTTCTTGTTCAAGTTTCGATTCGTTCATGCTTTCCCTCTTTTCATGCGCTTTCAATTCCTAGGATTTAGCGTTAAGTCTAGGTTCAATTTGCATCGCATCTTCGCTTTCCTTTTTGCTTTCGTATCCTCGTGCTTTCAGTGGCGATCACGGTGGGACCTTGTCCTCTATTTTTAAGATCAGAGATCTGATCCAAACTTGGTTGTTTTTGCTTGCAGGTACCAAGTTTTCATACGCTGACTGTTGTTCGTTCCAGCCTGAGGCGGATACAGAGCTGGAATTCGTCTTACCCAGGGACGAATGGGAATCTGCCCCACCCTATGACGAATACAATCTTGTAATTCATTCCTCCCCGGGATGAATTTCTGTCTATGCAGTTTCAGGGCAGAAACTCAGAACCGACAGATTTGGGCAGAGAAAAGGTAGGGATTCTAAACTTTTCTTGTCATTTTTTGTTTTCAGTTTTTCTATTTTTAGGTTACTTGTTTGCTTAGGGAAAGTTTTATTTTATTGCTTGCTTGTTTCCCTTTTGCAAAATAAAAAGAACCCCACACATCACGTGGCAACATAAACACCAAGGAGCTGGTCGTAAAACCCCAACCCTTGATCAAGACCAACGGTGGATTTCATCACCACCTTGGCTTGAATTTTGCATTCATAAACCCCGATCGCTACTGTTGCTAGACGTAAATCCGAAAAAAAACTGATCGAGTGTAGCTGGGGTGATTCCCAGCACATGAGGATAAGTCTTCTATGGTAGGTGTCAAAAATAGGGTGATCCCCCTTCCGTACCGCCTACGTTCCATGTACCATCTGCTCTCACGTACCTATAGTTTCCCTCACGTAAGGGCGGGTATATAGAGAGGTTGGTATATCGGCCCGGCAATGGTATATCGAAGGGGCGACCATTTTTGGGAGTCATAAGAGCCATCATATTGCATTTAAACGTTCTTTACAAAAGCTTTCAAAACAAAATCAAAATACACTAAACCAGATTTAAGGCACACCTTTAATATTTAAACGAGATAATCATTGCTTTGCGTGTGTGATATTTTCTGTTTAGTGTAGCATAAAAATTATAAAAAGAAGTAAAAAAAATCTACGCATCTTGTAGGAAAGCACCACCATGGTGTACACCCGTAGCCAAGCCCAAGCAAGGGCGAAAGCTACAGAGAGTGTACAAGGGGGCACAAGTCACCTCCGCTATAGTCCCAAGGACTTGGTCATTCCGCCTTGGCGGTCGGGCCCACAAGAGAGTCCACATCGTGGCATCTCAGAATGGGACTATAGGGGCACCCCTTCGAGGGGCACTCCCATCCAGCATAGACCCTTTCAGGAGGAGTCCTTACACGTGGCACTCAATATAAATGGGAAAGCTCCCCTAGAAGCTCGATATGAGTGGCCACCGTGTGATGAAGTGCTAGAACAACATAGGGTCCATGAGGAGAGGCCACAGGATTATGTCATCCCTCCATTGCCCCCTCTCATTGTCAGAAACAACAGGACAAATCCGGAGCACAAGGCTCCTCTGGCAGGGCGAGCCAACTCCGCCCGCCCCTTTCACACTTATGAAAGGGAAAATGAGGAAGACCCCTACCTTCCTCAAGAGCAATATACAGCGTGGGAGCAATGCGCCTCCGCACCTGCTATTTACCAAAATCATCTTTCGAGGCCAGAGCCTCGAGTGAATGCCGCCAACCTCGACAGGGGGAAGTGACCTATAGAGATCTCGGATCACCACGACCGAGATAAATGTGTAGGAGAGGCATCTAGGCCTCCTAGGCTCAAGATGGTAGAATAGATCGACCTGGCAGTCGCCAGACATGCCACCCGCCAAGCGCAGATTACGTAGCTTGAGCAAGATCAACAGTAGCTAGAGCATCTATACCACCTTAGCAAGGAGCGCATTCAGCGCCAAGTAGATGAGCTGCTCCATAACACGGTGCCTGAGAGGCTTCCAACCCCTCGCACCCAAAGGGCGGAACCATATGAGAGGCGCAACCCCTTGGTATGAGATAGGTCCCCATGACCTTACCAAGTGCTGCCTCCAAGACCTCCTAGACCTGAACGGGAGGCCACTCCCCGGAACAACGATGGGCTCCCTCCACGGGGACCCACCCATGGTCATAGGTCTCACCCAGAGACTCCTCGAGAAGCCTATGAGGAGTATGAACAAGAAGAAGAGCGGGCCAAAATGCCCTATCAAGGCAGAGGGGCTGCTATCCGGCCACCCCTCCATAGGCCTCAAGTCTCCCACAACCCACAACGGGAGCAAACTAAAGAGGAAGAGATTAAATCTTTCGATGCATACAAAGCGCTCCTAGAGCATTTGGAGTCTATGGAAACCAAAGCTTCTGGGCCCCAAAAGCCCATGTTACGCCAACTCCGCAGTCATCCTGTGCATCCGTCAGTGCCTGCACCCCCTACCCTGAACACTTTAAGCTGCCTCAGTTGGCAATATTTAAGGGTGAGGAGGATGCCCAAGAGCATGTGACCAGATTCCTGAGCCAATGCTTTGGCATTCAGGACAATGATGCATTGTTGCTAAGGACATTTATAACCACATTCACGGGCCCTACCTCGGATTGGTTCACTCAATTGCCGAAGCATAGCATCAGTAACTTGGATCAGTTAGTGGATGCGTTCCTCGAACGCTTCACCTTCAACACCAAGAAGAAGGCGTCACTAAGTGACCTGGCCAGCCTCAGAAAGTATGAGGAAGAAACTATGGCGGCCTATGGGAATCGATGGAGGACTCTGCTTTCCAAGCTACCCTACCTCCCTCCTATGTCCGACCTTACACAAATGTTCTCAAGAAGTTGTTTGAGATCGATCTCTGTGCTATTGCAGCTGCAACAATATGCCACCTTAGAGGAAGCCCTGGCGCAAGCCAGAATCATCGAAGAGATCAAGATACAGGATGGCAAGATTGCCAAACCTAAGAAGAAATAATGGAACAAGAACACAAAAATAGGGACTGCGCAACAAAAACCCGTCGTGGTAAATCAAGTTGCTATAAATGTCCCTAAGCCTGCACAAGAAATACAGCCTCAAAAGGCTAACTATCAGGCAGTGCCTCCTAACAATTATGAAAGAGAAAACCAGAAGCAAGAGCAAAATTAGTAGCATCACCCTAGGCGACAATACACACCTTATACAGAGTCTAGGGACTCCCTATTTGACCGCTTGTCAACGACAAACTTGATCAACCTTCCAGAGATTCAAACCATAGATCCCAATGCGCCGAAGCCTAAGGGATACCGGGAGGACTTGTATTGTAGGTTCCACAGGAGAAGGGGACATGACCTGAATGCATGTTGGAAGTTCAAAGGTTTGATACAAGACCTAATTGACAATAAGACGTTGGCAGTGGACAACCCCGTAGCGCCAAACAACTAGCAGATGGGAGTTTTTAGAGACCCCTTGCCTGCCCGTGAGGCATAGGAAAAACCCCTTCAAGTCAATGAGGTGCAACAGAATTTTCCCATGCAAGGGTATGTAGGAATGATAAGCATAGTGACTAGGAACAAGAGATACCCAGGAGTTGCCCTCGAGGCAGCCACAAGAGAGGTTCCATCGACGTCACAACCTCAACAACACCCTACGCAACTCCCTCTGCCTAGACCCGTGGCCATGATTCGGACCAAACTCACTCAGAGCTTGAGGACCACATCGGCTAGGCTCTCCATATATGAGCTTATACAACAATCAATGCCCCATCGGGAGGCTCTCATGGAGATATTGAAAGCCATCGAGTTGCAGCCCCATGAAGCGAATTCCTTCAACAACTTCGTGGGCCATGTAAAATGATGCACGGAGCCAGTCATCACCTTTCGAGAAGATGAGGTGAAATCAGTGGCTGATGACATGGTAGATCCACCCTTGCACGTTATCACATGGGTCAATGGGATCCCGTATAAGAGGGTGTTGGTAGACACTGGCTCATCCAGTAACATCATTACCACAATGGCATTGAAACATCTAAAGTTGCCAGCCTCTCACATCATGGCTTCCACCTATACACTACGAGCATTCAATGATGCGATATGCTCGACAGTTGGCACAATTGTCCTACCCATTCAAGTAGGACAAAAGATGATACCTACATTGTGCCATATTTTGGAAGGTGAGATGGCTTATAACATCTTGTTGGGGCGGCCATGGATCAGGGACATGAAGTGTGTCCCTTCGATAGCTCATCAGTGTTTGAAGTATACATTTGAAGGGGAAGTACATGTAGTCCCGATGGACTTAGAACCCTTCAAATATTGCAATGCGGTGTAGCTGATGCCGCAATCGACCCTTCCATCGACGCATTTGGATTTTTAGTTAAATCCATCTAGATAGGGTTTGATTCTGCAAGCATCCCTGGTGATAAATCCATCAAAACCCTAGCCAGGTCCATCTTCATCATCTGGTCCTTCACCAACGATGCCACCTATCATGGCCAAATAGAAGGACAAAGGGAAGAAAACCCTAGAAGAGGCTCAACCCTTGGAAGAGGCATTGCCAACAGTATCAACCATCTCTACCGAAGAGATGCCTAGCAAAATGGAAGTTGAGGCTCCTAGTTCACCCAACATGGAGTGGATTCAGGAAGAGCTTCCATTCCCTCCCCCTCAATCACCAACAATCACTATTGAAATGGCCAATACGGGCCTGGGGGAGTATCTGGTGTGGAATGTTGTAGCAACGCCCGCACTAGAGTCCATGCAGGACATGGGGAGACCTCGCCTCCCCATCGGTACAATTGTTCCTTTAGGCTGCCCGCCAAACCAGACAAACTTTGTGTATGGGGGCCTTGATCATGGTACTGAGCCATGCATGCAAGAGGACGAAGATGAAGAGCCCTTTGTAGAAGATGTCAACTATCTGTCTAACCCGGACTTCGCTCTGAGATATCTTGGCCAATGCAATTGGCATGGATATGGGCTAGGTAGGTATGAGCAAGGAGTGCGTGTCCTTTGCCAAGCAAGATACCAAATGCCTTATGACAAGTCGGGCGTGGGGTTCAACCACCCCCTACCCTTGGACATCTTGGTAGAGAACATGCAAGGCCTAGGGATAGGCAACAAGGGTGGATTGGCATTAGATCCCTATGCCAACCCTAACACAATGTATACGTTGGGGGATTATCTCCCATGGTCAACAACCACCCTTGTTAACCTCAATAACCCTTTCCCTTTGCTAGAGAGAGGCGAAAGTTTGGGGACTCACTTTCAAGGAGGGTATAGACAGTGTCAAGAGGGATCTTCGGAGGATGAATCAGAGTATGAACCAGCATCATATGACCCCTTCGAATCAGATAGTGATCACTCCCAAGTGATCCCCATGAATGACTATCAAGAGAGCCTCTTGACAATGTTCCCTCTAGAGGCTCCAATCGAGCCAGTGCCGCGTCAAGAGAATCAGGTCCCCCCACGGAGAGTGGAACAACCACAATGGGGCCAGATTAATTTGCTTGAGCAGGATGAGCCTGTAATGCCTCAAATAGTTGTCGGAGCCAACGAGGGCTTTTGGATCTCCGATAGTGATTACGAAGATGAAACATAAATGACATATCTTAATCACATGCGGCAGATGCAGCAACCATACCCCTTGGAGATTAACGACATATTTGAACAGATGGGCATAGTGCCAGGGCATGAGTGGTACGTAGACCCAGTGGGGTGGGACCAAGTGTTGGATCCACCGCTCCAGGTATACGAAGAGCACCTTCCACCCCGAGACCCTAGAGTGATATCAGTGTCGAGGGTAGACCCTATCCTCCTATCAACACATAGGGCCGATCCATTCGTGCCAATCCCTACAGAGCCAGATCTAGAGTGCAGGAATCATCTAGAATGTTCAAATCACCACACCCACGGTAATGGAGACCAAAATCATTTCATCAACATGATCTCCATTGACTTAACCGCCCCCATCCACAATCCGGCTGATCCAGCATGGTCATTGCATCTAGACATAGATGCCATAGACTGGGATCACGTCAATTCACCTCCATCCCCATCAGAGTATTGGCCTTTCGGTAAAATGCTTCATTTTACCCTAGGGTCAACTCAGGATATCTTCCATGCTGAAGAGGAACCCGAGGTTCCCAACGTAGATTTAAACTCAACAAATGATATCCATTTGATCCCGACTCCACACCAGTTGGAGGACGGATCCCACATGTCGATCGAGGAGATGACTGACGTAGACATCGGCTCAGATCCAATGAATCCACAGATTATCAAGTTGGGGGTAAGCTTATCCCCCGAAGAGCAAGCCGACTACATTACCCTTCTCAAAGAGAAGAAGGAGGTTTTTGCATGGTCCTACAGAGACATGTCGGGGCTAGATCCGTAGCTAGTCACGCATAATCTAACGCTTGATCCGATAGTCAAGCCAGTTAAGCAAAAACTATGCAAGATGCACCCAACAGTGGCCTTGATGGTCAAAGATGAATTGCAAAAGTTGTTGGATGCATAGTTTGTCATCTACGTGGATTATCCGCCATGGCTGTCCAACATGGTGCCCATCAAAAATCCCGATGGGAGGATTCACATATGCACTGATTTTCGAGATCTAAACAAAGCGAGTCCTAAGGATGATTTCCCCTTGCCGAGCATCGATGCATTGGTAGATGCTATAACGGGCCACGAAATGCTATCCCTCATGGATGGTTTCTCGGGATACAATCAGATTCGTATCAATCCCGAGGACCAACTAAAAATGGCGTTCACAATGCCTTGGGGGACATTTTGTTATAAGGTCATGCCTTTTGGCCTTAAAAATGCTGGCGCCACCTACCAACGTGCCATGACATACATCTTCCATGATTACATGCATACAACTTTGGAAGATTATATGGATGATTTGTTGGCCAAATCTCTTTTGCGCCCAGATCATATCGATGACTTAAGCAAGATCCTCGATCGCCTCATGGAACATAAAGTCGAGCTGAATCCCAAGAAGTGCGTCTTTGGCGTCACATCTGGAAAACTCTTGGGTTTCATAGTCTCAAAGCGAGGCATCGAGGTGGACCCAAACAAAGTCAAGGCAATCCTTGAAATGCTTCCCCCAACTACCATCAAGCAGCTCAGAAGCCTACAAGGAAAGGTCACGTCAATCAAGCGCTTCATAGCGCAGCTATCCGACAAGTGCCGACCCATGAACAAATTATTGCACAAGGGGGTAGCATTTCACTGGGATGACGAGTGCCAGTCAGCCTTTGATGACATTAAATGATACTTGGCTTCACCGCTAGTATTGGCACCACCTAGACCAGGAGTGTCATTCTACTTATACATCTCAGCTATCGAGGTGGCACTGGGTGCCATGCTAGCCCAGAAGAATGAACTTCACAAAGAATAGGCTACTTACTATCTTAGCCGCACCCTGGTCAGTTATGAACTTAACTATGCATACGTTGAGAAACTCTGCTTGGCAGTGGTGTTTGCTACCAAAAAGCTATGCCACTACATGTTGAGCAACACTACGTATGTTGTGTCTAAGGAGAATCCATTGCGGTACATGATGAGTCGTACTTATCATAGTAGCCGCACGACGAAATGGATTATGTTGTTGACAGAATTTGACATAGAGTTTATTGGATAGAAATCCATCAAAGGACAGGTCATAGCCGATCAACTAGCAGAGGCTCCTCTCGAAGATGATCAGCCTCTGGTCATAGAACTACCCGATGATGGGGTCTTCCATGTCTCAGAATCGCCAGATTTTGATGAGCCTGAGTCACAGGCCGACATAACCCTATTTTTTGATGGTTCTAAATGTGAGCAAGGAGGTGGCATGGGAATTGTATTCTTCACACCGCAAGGGGCTCCAATGCCTCTGTCATTTAAATTAGACTTCCCGTGCACCAACAATAATGCAGAATATGAAGCCTTGCTCATAGGTCTTCAGACAACAATCACCATGAACATCAAATGATTGAACATCTTTGGTGATTCGTTGCTAATTGTCAACCAAGTCAAAGGGGTATTCCAATGTAAATGCCCAGTTCTACGGGCCTACAAAGCCCTTGTGGACAAATTCCTGGCAAAGCTTGAATGGTACGACATCGAGGCACTCCCTCGGTCATCGAATCATTTTGCGGACACTATGGCCTCCTTGGGGTCACTAATCCCGCAAGACATTTCTGGTGATATGACAACCATTCAAGTCAAAACACTATCGCAATCCGTGATGGAGCGTGCAAGCTCTGACTTGATGCCAGGAATCCACATGATCCAGATTGAACCACCTCAGGATAGGTTCTCTCGAATCCATGATCATCTGAAACACGCCAACTGGGGGTCCTTGTTCTCCCCTACTCCCCTTAATAGCAACACAATGCTATTCTTACAAGTTCTTTCCCGCTCAGCGTTTGCTAGGGATGAACTTCAAGAGGGATTGGTTGTTCATACCGTCGAGGCTTTCGATCAACAGGATTGGTATTCACCCATAAGGGACTACCTCAAGTTAGGTAACCTCCCACTTGGATTGATGCATGCCGCAAAATGAGCATTCAAGCAGAAAGCGACAAAGCATGTCTTGTTAGGAGACATTTTGTACCATCATAGCTATGAAGGGATCCTCCTTCGATGCTTGGACCAGCAAGAGTCCACTTGGGTGATCGCCCAAGCGCACGATGGTACATGTGGTGGCCACTTCAGTGGTATGGCTATCGCCAAGCGCATTCTTTGCATGGGCTATTATTGGCCATCTTTAGAGAGAGATTGTAGCGCATATGTAAGGAAGTGCATGAAGTGTCAACATCATGCTAATTTGACACACGTACCTTCCTAGGCCTTGCAGCCGATCCAGTCAGCTTGGCCGTTTTTGTAGTGGGGCTTAGATCTAATTGGAAATATTTCCCCTGTATCGTCAGGCCATCACACGTTCATCATAACGGCCACAGAGTATTTCACCAAGTGGGTGGAAGCAGTTCCGCTTACCTCTACGACTGGAACCCGCATTGCGGAGTTCATTTTGCATAACATCATATGTCATTTTGGTATTCCATCCAAGATCATCTCGGATAATGGGACGTCATTCAAGAACAAATATGTGCATGCTTTGACCACAAAGTACAAAATTTAGCATAATTTTTTGACACCCTATTATCCGTAGGCAAATGGGCAAGCAGAGGCATCAAACAAAATGCTAGTTGCCATCCTCAAAAAGATAGTCATAGACAGTCATAAGGATTGGCACATTCAGATCCCACTTGCCCTGTGGGCTTATCGCACTAGCATTCGGACACCCACTGGGGCAACTCCATTTTCGCTCATGTATGGCTCTGAGGCTGTCATGCCTCTCGAGTTGGAAATTCCTTCCTTGCGCATATCAATGCAAGAGTTCATCGATGATGACACTGCATGGTAGGCCCGGTTAGACCAGATTACGTTGCTCGATGAACGATGTGTTAATGCTCTCGAGCATTTACGTATCTATCAAGAGCGACTGAAGAAAGCATACAACATGAAAGTTCACCTGAGGGACTTTCAGGTTGGTGACTTGGTCTTAAAAGAGAACCAACAGAACTCTAGCTTGCCGCCCCATCTAAGGGACAAGTTCATGGCAAACTGGTTAGGTCCCTATGTAATTGATAGTAAAATAGGACCTGGAACATACCGGCTAGCCTCTCTTGATGGAATCAAGGAACTAGAACCCTTGAACATCAGCCATTTGTGGCCATTCCATATCTAGAAGAGCCACAACCCAACCAAAATGCTCCAAGGATTCCCATAATCGCTTGGTCATCCCAAAAAGCTCCAAGGATTCCCATAATCGCTTGGTCATCCCCAAAATGCCCCAAAGGTTCCCATTACCCCTTTGGTCAAACCAAAAAGCTCCAAGGATTCCCATAATCGCTTGGTCAAAAATAAGAAAATTCAAAAAAAAAAAATAACAGAAAAATCATCAAAAATAACAAAAATTTGCATCTCATTTCTATGCATGCTCAAAATCATCACAAAAATAAAGAGGTCTTTTTGCATCTCATCTTCATACTCATAAATATCAATCCATCCAAAAACACAAACATATAGTTGCATTAGGCATCACACACATACATTGCATATTTGTGGTCATCCAAGTCAGGGCACCATAGACTGTAATTACTTGGCAAATCCATCTTGTTCCATATTTCTCCGCTTTATAAATAGTCCATCACAAATAAATGCCATTCACATCTTTTCGCCATACTATAGTCAGTTGACTTTTAATGTATCAAGAGTTTTTGTCATTCAACTGTCAATAGCTTTTTAACCAAATACTGTACAAAGTCAGATAGATTTTACGAAGGTAGAGTTCTACTTGGATCACACCTTGTTACGTAGCATCCCAACACAAATTAAAACACATAAAAATTCCCAAGTTGTGTGAACGAAAGATGAAACCTGCAAAGCAATCCAGGTCACCATAAGCGAAATGGTTATCTTGCTCATCCCCCTATGCGAATGACCCCAAGAATGCTGAGAGTTGGCAAAAGGACAAGAATCTTCCCTACCCAATTCCCCAAGAATCCCAAGTTCTCAAAAGAAGTTGCAAACATCATACAAATTTGCAAAACGTCAAAACTCCAAAAAATTTGACATCACAACCAAAGTGCATACATCAAAAGGCACATACAATAGTGATTCTCATCACTCATTATTCAAATCCCTTGCTCAAAAGAAAAATAACAAAAATAAACAATGATTTTTATCACTATAATCGAGCAAGTATCCCAATACAATTGAAGAAAAGAAGGGAGTCGAACTTGAATCCCTGGAACTCTCAACATTCGGAAGGTCATGAGATAAACCTCAGTACCGGTTTGGTTGATAGCCTATCGGTCACTCGTGGCAAACCTCCCGCATGACGATATATCTGTCGCATTAACTTGTGTGCAGATCAATGTTTGCATGTGGATGAGCTAGCTTATGGTATCCTAGATCGCACCGCATATTAATCTGACTAAATACAACAAAGGAGTTAGTGGGGCTAATTAGGTGATCCTCAGTATAGGTTTGGTTGATAGCCTATCTGGCACTAGCGGTATCCTGACAAATACCACATAAACGAACTCAATTGCACACACAGGGATGTGAAATAACTTGGTCAAAGACAAGTCGGATTCATACCTTGTTCAAAAGTCTTGTAAGATAAAATACAGTCTTGGATAGTTAGTTAAAACATCTGAGTCTCAGAAAACCTAACTACATTCTAAAACCAACTGTGCTATCCTCCATCCTCGCTTCACCATCAAAAAATACAAAAAAAATCACATGCATACATAAACAGTCATTTACCACAGCAATCGCCTAAGATAAAAAGCCATAAGTTCTAAACAGTCTATGGTGCCATCGCCAAAAATCACAAATTCAATTCATTCATATTCATTTGCATATCATATACATTAAGCAACATTTGCATTCATCATAACACATGCATCCATCAATGTAAATTAACATGCATACATACACATTCATCAATCATTAGGCATAACATCAAATCATGACACATGTGTAACAAAAATAAAATCATCTGTATATATATCATCAAAAATGCCCGCAGGCTACAATAATCGATCATCTGACCCCACAAAAAGCCAAAAGCTCAAAAACCCCAAGCCTAGGGCATCGGCCACCATGATCACGTAGGATCGGTGCGATGAGAACTACCCCCCATGGTGTGGGTCCTATGGGACCCCTCAGGGCGGCTACCGCTAGCCCCTGCATCATGCCTACTCGACCCCCCTCATCCAATCGCCTACGACGAGATGATGTTGACTGCTCAGTATCACTACCCCTCATCCGGTGTGATGAGCCACCTCCAGAGGGCTCAGGTACCCACCCCCCGAGGCGGATGATCTCTCCCTCCAAATCCATCCGATGTCGACACCACTCCACCTCCCATCGATGGTACATCATGACTACATCATCATGTTATGCCAGCTACATCCGTAGGAGATCCCTCTCCCATGCAGCATCGGTATCCCCCTCCTATCGAGGATGCGTAGCCCATGCATGCTTCCACTTCGCTAGCTGAGCCCGCAAGAGATCCCTCTCTTATAGAGCCTCCCCTAGCTCCTCATCTCGCCTTCGTAGCAACTCCTCCAATCGTGCATTCTCAGCATGCACCCCTACCTCCATGTCCTTCGAACCGACCTGAGGCATGGGCATCTTGAGAACAACAGCCTGCTCTGGCTCCCACTGCTCCGCGATGTCCTGCATCTCCGGCTGATCCGGAACCCCAAGATCCGCATCCATACCATCTACCTCCACCATGTTCGCATCCTCCAATGGAGCTCCCCAATCATCTCCTGGTGCCTCGGCACCCTCCCCGCCTACTATTGCTACCTTCGTGCCTCCCAGTGGCCCCTCTCCTCGCCATCACCATAGTGTCCACCACTGGTCATACTCTACAGTAGTCCCGACGTCGTCCACATTCGAGACATCAATCATCGCATCAAAATCCTCGCCAAGTGGCACGATGACTAGCCGGTCCAGAGTCCTCTCGTCCCCTCGATGTCGATAGACCACGGGTTCACCAGGAAACCCTTGGTGCACCCCAAACTATCATGTCACCCGACTGTAAGGGAAGAACTCATGCTCGGTCCCATGCCGCCCAATCAGCCACCACCCCCTACGTACCCATCGAAGCCACTCTCCAGCCTCAGGCTAGGCTGGACAGTCCCGATAGGGGCGCCAGAACACCTCCCCTAGAGCAAGCCGAGCGAAGGCATCGACATAGTGCCCTACAACACCTGCCCACCGTCAACTCTATCCCTGCTCCCTAGACCATCACCACAGAGCCACGTAGCCTATATCCTTATCCACCATCTCTGCCCAAGTCATCCATAGTAACCCAGCCGACCTCTCCACCGCTATGTGCTGCCAAGCCCAACTCTACAATAGATAGCTACAGCTAATCCCCTTTCGCCTCTAGAAGCAGACCTCGTACAGCTCACCATAGAGCTGTGCCAGCAGCATCTGTCCCCACCTCATGATCAACGGTGCCTCCGTCGAGCACTCCACCAGTCGACAGACCACATCCAATAGGTTCCATGAGAACCTCGCACCTGACGAGTTAGGTAGCAGCATGTTGGAAATGAGGCCCATAAGTACTGCGTGCCTCACTCCCAACACCCCCTTCTCCAACCACCATCGGACCAAAATCCTGCCAATCTGGCAGTCACCCTCAGCCCTCTCCACTGGGCTCTCCACACCCAGCTCCTCCCCATGCCCGAAGCAGCGTGTCAACACTGTTGTCCGCTGATCTCACGGTGTCATCCGGATCGACAGTCCATCTATTGGAATCCGAAGAATCCGATAGACATCCTCCAAGGTCACTATCATCTCCCCTATTGGGAGATGGAAGGTGTTGGTCCGGGGATCCCACAGGTTGATCAGGGTCATCAGATAGGCCCGATCCTATTTGAGCCACCTACTTGAGCCCAAGGGCATCAAGCCACTCCTAGTCAGCCATAGTTAGCGCCTCCCACGCTTCAGCAAAAGCAATAGGCACACGATACCGGCTCTTCACAACCTACAAAAGAAAACAACACAAAAACATTAAAATCATGAAAAATTGTACAACAAAAACATGAATATACACACTGCATAAAACACTGTACAAACTCAAAAGCAACAAATTATTCACAAAAATTCAACAAAAATAGTTTGTCAGTCTTAGGGTTTTTATACTCTAAGTTTAAAACAACAACAAAAAAAAACAAAAACAATTTAACAAAAATAGTTTGTCAATCTTAGGGTTTCTGTACTCTAAGTTTAAAACCGACAACAAAATAAAAACACAAAAACAATTTTTTAAATACAATTGTCAATCTTAGGGTTTCTGTATTCTAAGTTTAAAACTGACAAAGTCTACACAAACAAAACAAAATTAAAATAACAGTTTTTTTAACCTAGGGTTTTCACCTACGTTTTAAAATTGACAAGTTAAGCCAAAGAAAAAGAAAAACAAATTTCAACCTAGTTTTAAGCTACGTTTTCCATTCAGTTTTAAGCTAAGTCTTGATTTGTGTTCAGCTAAGTTTTAGGGTTTCAATTTTAACTTTGGAAAACAAAATAACAAAAGAAAAATAAACAACTAACTTGCAGTTTTAAAAATACAAACAAAAGCAAATAAATGAGGAGGAGCACTTACTGGTCTCGCTTCGGCTCCATCGCTCGATCCGGTCTATGCACTCATGATGTCGGGAGAAATTTGGTAGCGCTTCGCTTCGCAGAATTAACCTCCTCCTCCTCAGAGCTCCAAATCGTAAGAAAATTCGAATGCAAATGAGCCCAAACCCTAGTTTTGGCCTTTAAATAGGCTTTTTGAGCTTATATTCGTTCCTCCCTGGGATGAGCACTCTAGTTAGCGCTCGTCCCACCCTGGGACGAATACTAAGCTAGTATTCGTCCCACCCAGGAACGAATTCAGGGCAAAAATTTCAAAAAAAAATTGAACAAAAATGCACCAAAACAACTAATAAACTTGCCCGATGAAAGTGCTTTTGCACTTGACATCTCGGGCATGCAAAATGGACGTCGGGGTCACAAATCCTCACTATCCTACTCCCTAAGAAGGCTACCATAGCCGGACCGCTCCACGGGAGGACGGATTTTTGAGAATTTCATCCCCAAGCGGCGTCGCCAAAAGGGTCAAAATCCAACCAAAAATAGCAATAACATTGCCGAACGAAGGCGCCTTGGTGCCTGACATTCTTGGCATCCAAAATAGATGTTAGGGCCACAAATTGTCACTATCCTACTCCCTAAGAAGGCTACCATAGCTGGACCGCTCCACGGGAGAACGGATTTTTGACAATTTTAGCTCCAAAAAGCGTCACCAAAAAGGGTTAACACCCACCAAAAATAGGTCTAAATGTCGAAAAACTGCACACACATGTAACGCTAAACATCTGAAGGCACCCTTGCACAAGTCATCTTGGGTCAAGCGACTCGTCGCTTTTCTCATGAAGGTCATTCCCTCATCGATTCGTCGCTTGAGGGGGTAGTCACACTTAGTCACCAATCAACAAATACACACCCAATTAAAGAAAATGACATGCATTCAAAGAATCATTGACAAAGACAATCACGCTCCTGCTTGGGGCAGTAAACAAGCAATAATCACAAACTGATCAATCACTTGGCATTTCATGAATCATGAACTCAAGGTTCCCATAGACAAAAGGTTGCGCCCTTTGCCTATTCATGACTGATCAATGTCCAAGATCAAGTAACACCTCACCGAAAAAGGTTAACACTTGAATTAAGTTCCTTCGCTCGTCAGAAGCAAGGATTCAAGAATGCATGCCCTTTCCATACTTGGGGCATCAAAAGTTGGTTAGGTTACTCGAGAAACCCTAATCATTAGTGCTTTGGTTATCTATTTTTGCTCGACGTTATGCCATGCACAACGCATCCCAAAAAGGGGCATCTATAGACACCAAAACAACACCAATCCGATTATGTGACTGCAAACACTGATCGCATTGACACACACAGCCCCAAGGGCAGCCCCTAGAGGTTAAACAGTGGTCCTAACCACTCTCACAACAGTTTTGGAAGGTCAGAGATCAATTTGGCACCTTCAGGCACTTTGCTCAATATCCGTTCCACCCAGGGACGAATTCAAACTAGGATTCGCCCCACCTCGGGACGAATTCCAGATTCGCTCCAGGGTGGGGCGAATTGCAGGTTTGATGGGCAAAAAGTCAAATCTTGACAAATGGTAGCTCAGATCCGCCACTTAACGCTTCCTTCATCGCATGGGAGTGTGGGTGAGCATTTTCGAGCGTTAGAGGCAATTACAAGGGCAGTCATGAAGTCCCTAATCAGGGAGGAATCTCCTTCCCCCTGGGAAGGCATGATTGCCAAGTGGCGCCTCTGCATGCCCATTTCAAGAGACCTCCAGGTCTATAAATTGGTGAGTTTCCTCACCCCAAAATATACAGAGAAGGAGCATTTTGGAGCAACGAAGTGCTATCATTTTACTTTCACACCCACACCCTTTTGAGTTGTGTCTTTCACATCCTTGATCTCTTTTGGAGAGGAGGTCATAGGGTGGTTATTGGAAGCACAAATCCAGAACCAAACCCGACATTTGGCCACAATATCCCACCCAATTTGCTGACAATACCCCACAAGAGGTTTTGGACCCATCCCAAGTGGATTGGTGCCGAAATCAGGCCCCAAACGGTGGGCGGCCTGCCCCATGGGCGCCCCCTCCCACACTACTATAGTCCTAATCGCCCCTCTTCGGAGTGATTGGAAATCTATGGCAGATTTGCTTTCTTTCATTTTTGCATTCAATTCTATGATGCTTAGATAGGTTGCCATTTAAATTTCATTTCGTTTTGAACAATTTTGATCATGTTTCTATCTTCGTTCGCCTTTACTAACTTGCAGGTAGCATCATCAAATTCCCATTGATGGAGGCCAAATTGGGAAAATATGACCATCTGGGTCTTCCCAAAATTCCCCCAATTAGCTAACCCCAAGTTTGCAGGTCTTTTGGAGCTTCCTAGGTAGGACATTTGGGACGATACCTTTTCGGCATTTTGTTGCAGGTGAATTCGTCCCGCCCTGGAGCGAATTCAAATCGGCGAGGAATTTCCTGACTGTTCCATTTGTAGTATTTTCTTTGGGATGTCTTGATGCCCCTGTCAAATTTTTAGAGCATTTGGATTCATTTTAGTCATAGTTTAATTCATTTTTCTCATTCACTTATCGTAGGCTTGGGGATTGCATGCTTTACTTTATCTACAGGTGCTACTGACTATTTCTTGTTCCTTTGAACGCAGGTTCTGGACATCGGAGGAGCAGCAAGGAGTCAAGACTCATCAACGCAAGTGGCGGCGATGTTTGGTCCGCCCATTTTACATGTGGGCACGCGGAAGAAGGAAGGGCATCCATGGATGTAACAAGAACGCATACTTAAACGCTCCTAGCCCTTGGAAGGGGAGGATGCGCATTGTAACCGAGTTGTGAAACATATCAATAAAAAGGGTTGTCTTCTTTATTGGCTTCTTGTTCAAGTTTTGATTCGTTCATGCTTTCCCTCTTTTCATGCGCTTTCAATTCCTAGGATTTAGCGTTAAGTCTAGGTTCAATTTGCATCGCATCTTCGCTTTCCTTTTTGCTTCCGTATCCTCGTGCTTTTTTCCAGGTTTGACAGTCTCGATAGGGGTGCTAGAGCACCTCCCCTGGAGTAAGCCAAGTGAAGGCATCGACATAGTGCCCTACAATACCTGCCCGCCACCAACTCTGTCCCTGCTCCCTAGACCGCTGCCACAAAGTTGCATAGCCTATATCCTTATCCTCCATCTCTTCCCGAGTCATCCACGATAACCTTGTCGACCTCTCCATCGCTATGTGCTACCAAGCCCAAATCTACAATAGACATCTGTAGCTAATCCCCTTCTACCTCTGGCATCAGACCTTGTACAGCTCACCATAGAGCTATGCAAGCAACATCTATCCCCACCTCATGATCAGCGGTGCTTCCGTCAGGAACTCCACTAGTCAGCAGACCACATCCAATAGGTTCCAAGGGAACCTCGCACCTGACAAGTTAGGTAGCAGCATGTTGGAAATGATGCCCATAAGTACTACGTGCCTCACTCCCAACACCCCCTTCTCCAACAACCATTGGACCAAAATACTACCAATCAGGTAGTCGCCCTCAGCCCTCTCCATAAGGCTCTCCACACCCAGTTCCTCCTCATGCCCGAAGCAACATGTCAAAACTGCTATCCGTTGATCTCATGACATCATCTGGATTGGAAGTTCATCTATTGGAATCCAAAAAATCTTATAGACGTCCTCTAAGGTCACTGTCATCTCCCCTGTTGGGATATGGAAGGTGTTGGTTCGGGGATCCCACGAATTGATAAGGGTCATCAGATAGGATCGATCCCTGACCATAGGCTCCAACCGAGCCACACGCTTGAGCCCAAGGGAATCAAGCCACTCCCAGTCAGCCACAGTTAACACCTCCCGTGCTTCAGCAAAAGCAGTAGTCACGCGATACCGGCTCTTCACAACCTGCAAAAGAAAACAACACAAAAACATTAAAATCATGGAAAACTGTACAAAAAAAACATGAATATACAGCATTGCCTAACAATGTACAACTCAAAAGCAACAAAACAAAAAATTCAACAAAAATAGTGTGTCAGTCTTGGGGTTTCTGTACTCTAAGTTCAAAACTGACAGACAAAACAAAATAAAAACAAAAACAATTTAACAAAAATAGTTTGTCAGTCTTAGGGTTTCTGTACTCTAAGTTTAAAACTGACAGACAAAATAAAAACACAAAAAACATTTTTTTTAACTACAGTTGTCAGTCTTAGGGTTTCTGTATTTTAATTTTAAAACTGACAAAGTCTGCACAAACAAAACAAAATTAAAATAACAGTTTTTTTTAACTTAGGGTTTTCACCTACATTTTAAAATTGACAAGTTAAGCCAAAGAAAAAGAAAAAAAAATTTCAACCTAGTTTATAGCTATGTTTTTCGTTCAGTTTTAAGCTGAGTCTTGGTTTGTGTTCAACTAAGTTTTAGGGTTTCAATTTTAATTTGGAAAACAACATAACAAAAGAAAAATAAACAACTAACTTGCAGTTTTAAAAATACAAACAAAAGCAAATAAACGAGGAGGAGCACTTACTGATCTCACTTCGGTTTCGCCACTCGATTCGGTCTATGCACTCATGATGTCAGGAGAATTTTGGTAGTGCTTTGCTTCGCATAATTAACCTCCTCTTCCTCAAAGCTCCAAATCGCAAGAAAATTCGAATGCAAATGAGCCCAAACCCTAGTTTTGGCCTTTAAATAGGATTTTTGAGCTTATATTCGTTCCTCCCTAGGATAAGCACTCTGGTTAGCACTCATCCCACCCTAGGATGAATACTAAGCTGGGATTCGTCCCACCCAGGAATTCAGGGCAAAAATTTCAAAAAAAAAAAAAAAAATGAATAAAAATGCACCAAAACAACTAATAAACTTGCCCGATGAAAGTGCATTTGAACTTGACATCCCGGGCATGCAAAATGGATGTCGGGGTCATAAATACTCACTATCCTCCTACCTAAGAAGGCTACCATAGCCAGACCGCTCCACGGGAGGACGAATTTTCGAGAATTTCATCCCCAAGCGGCATCGCCAAAAAGGTCAAAATCCAACCAAAAATAGTAGTAACATTGTCGAACGAAGGTGCCTTGGCGCCTGAAATTATTGGCATCCAAAATAGACATTAGGGCCACAAATTTTCACTATACTACTCCCTAAGAAGGCTACCATAGCCGGACCGCTCCACGGGAGGACAAATTTTTACAATTTCAGCTCCAAAAAGCATCGCCAAAAAGGGTTAGCACCCACCAAAAATAGGTCTAAATGTCGAAAAACTACACACACATGTAATGCTAAACATCTGAAGACACCCTTGCACAAGTCATCTTGGGTCAAGCAACTCGTCGCTTTTCTCATGAAGGTCATTCTCTCATCGATTAGTCGCTTGAGGGGGTAGTCACACTTAGTCACCAATCAACAAGTACACACCCAATTAAAGAAAAAGACATGCATTCAAAGAATCATTGACAAAGACAATCACGCTCTTGCTTGGGGCAGTAAACAAGAAATAATTACAAACTGATCAATCACTTGGCATTCGTGAATCATGAACTCTAGGTTCCCATAGACAAAAGGTTGCACCCTTTGCCTATTCATGATTGATCAATGTCCAAGATCAAGTAACACCTCACCGAAAAAGGTTAACACTTGAATTAAGTTCCTTCGCTCGTCAAAAGCAAGGATTCAAGAATGCATGCCCTACACATCCCAAAAAGGGGCATCTATAGACACCAAAACAACACCAATCCGATTATGTTACTGCAAACACTGATCGCATTGACACACACAACCCCAAGGGTATCCCCTAGAGGTTAAACAGTGGTCCTAACCACTCTCACAGCAGTTTGGAAGGTCAGAGATCAATTTGGCACCTTTAGGCACTTTGCTCAATATCCGTTCCACCCAGGGACAAATTCAAACTGGGATTTGCCCCACACTGTGATGAAATACAAATTTGCTCCAGGGTGAGGCGAATTGCAGGTTTGACAAGAAAAAAGTCAAACCTTGACAAATGGCAGCTCAGATCCACCACTTAACGCTTCCTTCATTGCATGGGAGTGTGGGTGAGCATTTTTGAGCGTTAGAGGTTGTTACAAGGGTAGTCATGAAGTCCTTATTCAGGGAGGAATCTCCTTCCCCCTGGGAAGGAATGATTTCTAAGTGGCGCCTCTACATGCCCATTTCAAGAGACCTCCAGGTCTATAAATTGGTGAGTCTCCTCACCCCAAAAGATACAGAGAAGGAGCATTTTGGAGCAATGAAGTGCTGTCATTTTACTTTCACACCCACACACTTTTGAGTTGTGTCTTTCACATCCTTGATCTCTTTTGGAGAGGAGGTCATAGGGTGGTTATTGGAAGCACAAATCCGGAACCAAACCTGAAATTTGGTCACAATATCCCACCCAATTTGCTGTCAATACCCCACAATAGGTTTTGGACCCATCCCAAGTGGATTGGTGCCGAAATCAGACCCCAAACAGCGGGTGGCCTGCCCCATGGGCGCCCCCTCCCACACTGCTATAGTCCTAATCGCCCCTCTTCGGAGTGATTGGAAATATATGGTAGATTTGCTTTCTTTAATTTTTGCATTCAATTCCATGATGCTTATATAGGTTGTCATTTAAATTTCATGTCATTTTGAATAATTTTAATCATGTTTCTATCTTCGTTTGCCTTTACTAATGTGTAGGTAGCATCATCAAATTCCCATTGATGGGGGCCAAATTGGAAAAATATGACCATCTGGGTCTTCCTAAAATACTCCCAATTAGCTAACCCCAAGTTTGCAAGTCTTTTGGAGCTTCCTAGGTAGGACATTTGGGACGGTACCTATTCGGCATTTTGTTGCAGGTGAATTCATCCCGCCCCGGAGTGAATTCAAATCGAGGAGGAATTTCTTGACTGTTCCATTTGTAGTATTTTCTTTGGGATGTCTTGATGCCCTTGTCAAATTTTTAGAGCATTTGGATTCATTTTAGTCATGGTTTAATCCATTTTTCTCATTCACTTATCGTAGGCTTGGGGATTGCATACTTTACTTTATCTATATGTGCTACTGACCGTTTCTTGTTCCTTTGAATGCAGGGTCAAGATATCGGAGGAGCAGCAAGGAGTCAAGGACTCATCAACGCAAGTGGCGACAATGTTTGGTCCACCCATTTTACATGTGGGCATGCGGAAGAGGGAAGGGCATCCGTGGATGTGACAAGAATGCATACTTAAACGCTCCTAGTTATTGGAAGGGGAGGATGCACATTGTAACCGAGTTGTGAAACATATCAATAAAAAGGGTTGTCTTATTTATTGGCTTCTTGTTCAAGTTTCGATTCGTTCATGCTTTCCCTCTTTTCATGTGCTTTCAATTCCTAGGATTTATTGTTAAGTCTAGGTTCAATTTGCATCACATGTTTGCTTTCCTTTTTGCTTTTGTATCCTCATGCTTTCAAATCACAAATGCACTAGTATACCAAACTATGGAAAGTGCTATGGTTATACCAAGTGATACAGAAGGCCTCCATAGGATCATCCCACTACAAGCCACTCTTTGAAAAGGGGGTCATGTTGCTAATCAATTTGGAACTTCCTTCCTTTTAAATGTTATAATAATTAGATATTGAATACATTGACATCAAACCAAAGAAAACTAAATTAAGCATGACTAAATACACTACTAGCCTAGGAAGGAGAAAGAGAAAAGGATTTCAAGAGGATGGTGCAATATCAAAAGAAAATTAAGAGATGGTTTAACAAATAAATCATCCAGATGTGAAAATAAGGCAATTTTATATTCAAATGGGATGAGATGAGGACAAAGAAAAACTAGGGGCCACATAAAACTTGATTCCCTCTAGAGTAGAGCATTCTCTAGATTTTTTCTTTGAATGCTTAGAAACAAGCTAGAATGGATGAGAGATTACTCCTAACTTTGGTGAATGGAAAACATATTTAACCCATCTAAAACAATATTTTATATAAAAAAATGTAAAATATGTGAATAATCCCTTTATTTTAAAAAAAAAATTATTTTCCTTTCCGCCCCCTTTTTTTTTCTTTCCCCCCAAAAAAAAAAAAAAAAAAAAAAAAAAAAAAAACAGAAACACAACAAAAAAAAAAAAAAAAAAAAAAAAAATTTTTTCTCCCGGGGTGGTGTGGTTTTTTTTGAAAAAAAAAAATAAATCTAATGAAAAAAAAAAATAATTTATCAATCAAACTGTAGTTAATATAGATCAATTGCCTTTACCCCTAATTTACATTTATTTATTGAAAATCATGGTGTATGTTTGTTCGTATTTAAATATTATTGTGTGAATATGTTGCGCTTAGCTAGTCGTATAAGGAGTTTGTACTTTCTTAATAAAGCTCCATGGAAGGAAACTAATAGGGTTCCATGCAAGGAACCTAATAGTTTTAAAAGTATTAATTTATTTAGATGTAGTAGATAGATATTAAAAATAGAATTATGATATTATAAAGGTTATTGTATGAAAATATTTAACAAAAATATTGAATGTTAAAATATTTATATTTTAAAAAATAAATAAAGAATTAAAAAAAATGTAAAAATCTAACTATGATAAAAATTGAATCTATTTATATGATTTATCAAAGTGAGGATCATAGTAGAACCATTTTTCTCCAAATAGTTAGAATATTTCACCGTTATAATTATATCTTCCAAAAATTATTTAAGGAGTATATTTTGTCTCAACCTCTCTAAGGTTTCACCTTTATAATTATATCCTCCAAATATTATAACTATAAATTATGATGAGAACCTTCTTATTGGAGGAGATATGAATATCACATTACAGTATTGGTAAAATATAGGGGAAAAGGAATCATGATTCTAAAAAAGACCTGGTTAAGTATATAATTGCCCAAGAAAATCTACAGGATATCATAAGTATACTTGGGAAAATAGAAGATCAGGAATTCATTACATTACTGAATGATTGGACAAATTTCTAGCTGGTGAAAATCTTCTATCCATTTATAGTCTTCTAAATAGTCACCCCTCATCCAAAGTGTAATATCTAATCATAAACCAATTCTTTTGGAAAAAAGGACAAAATATTCAAGAATTTATAAAAATTCCATTTAAAGACAACTCAAGATGAGCAAAGATAGATTTTTTTAGACCTCTAGTTGAGAACAATTGGAAATAGAAAACTACTTCAAAAAGACCACAAGACATCTGGAAGGAGAAAATTCTAAGACTTAAAAAATAAATTAGAAAATGACTATCCAAAAAGTGACCTCAAAGAAAAGAGTTGATTTTACAACAACTTGATAAATTGGAAACAGAGTTAGAAGATACTTCTCCTCTTCCCTAGCATGTTGAGAAAAGAAATGAGTTGTTGGTTGAACTATGCAAGTTGAATGTTGTAGAAGAGACCCAGTGGAGATTAAAATCTAGGATGGTATGGTTACAGAAAGGGGATAAAAACACAAAAAAAAATTCATCTCAAAAATATTCAAAATTATTTTAGGAATACTATTAGAAGTATTAAGGAGTATGGCATCATCTACATAGAGAAAGAAAATTAAAAGAATTGGCTAAAAATTACTTTTCAAAGCTGCTCACTCATGAACCTGGAGATCTTCATGCCCAAAATCTTTTGCTTCAGAATATTCCATCTTCTCTTACTCAAGATGACAAAGCTAGTTTATGTTCCCAAGTTACTAAAGAAGAATTAGAGTCTGTGGTGGATTCTCTCCCTAAAGATAAATCTCGAGGACCATATGGTTTCACTTATAATTGCTATCAACAATTCACGTATCTTATTGGTGATGACCTATTGCATATGATTGAAAATATTAGAAAGAAAGGTACTCTTTCTAGAGCCATTAATTCAATATTCCTTTCTCTAATCTCCAAGGAGATGAATTCCACTACTTTTAACCGATTCAGGCCAATTTCTCTTTGCAACTCCTCTTATAAAATTGAGAAAAAGATAATTGCTAATCGAATCAAAAAGTTGCTTAGAAAATTGATCTCTAAAGAACAAGGAGGTTTTATCCCTAGAAATAAAATATATGACAACATAATTATGGCTCATGAGACTCTTCATTCCTATTCCAATATCAAATCAAAGGAGATTGCCATAAAATTGGATATGGCAAATGCTTTTGATAGAGTCAACTTACAATTTTTGGAAATAACTTTCATTAACTTTGGGTTTCCAACCCAAATGGTTCAATGGATTGGAGCTTGTATCAAAGCTCCTTGGATCTCCCCTTTGATCAATGGAGAA
Organism: Wollemia nobilis; assembly: GCA_028583015.1. Classification (NCBI taxonomy): domain Eukaryota; kingdom Viridiplantae; phylum Streptophyta; class Pinopsida; order Araucariales; family Araucariaceae; genus Wollemia; species Wollemia nobilis. The sequence goes on from JAQPPZ010001975.1 coordinate 91,218, forward strand.
CCTTCTACCTTCTTTCAACCTTCTAGAGGAATTCACCATAGACTGTCACCATATAAGATCTTAGAGTATTGCCTATTGTCATGAAGACAACTTGGTTCTAAAACTTAGATGTCAATTCTAAAATTCTAACCTAGATTGGGGCTACTCAATAGGTTTTATCTTTTGCATTGAACTTGGTATGTTAGGGCTTCATGAAAAGCCCTACCCTAATTGAAAATGAAATACCCCTTTGCAAAACTTGTTCTCTATCCTTATTAGAAAAAATAACTAAGAAATAACCATTGGGGTAAGCAAATATAAATAAAAATATATATATATATATATATATATATATATATATATATATATATATATATATATATATATATATATATATATTTCAGGAGAACGTTTACAAATTACATCAACAACCACCCTCAAGGGGTTTGAACACAAGACCACTTAAGAAACAACCACCATCTTTAGCCACTAGGGCAACTGCCTATGGGTAAGAAAAAATATTTAACTCAACTTTAATTCTCCATTGTCTAGAAACCCACATTCTTAAAAGTAAAGATCATTTTTGGCAATGTTTCACCATATTCACTTTATGTCTAAGTTTATTCCGCCATGGTTATACTACAACCCTAATTTGCTATTTTAAAGTCAATCCTCTACCTCTTGTGTATTTGTGTCCTTCATTCTACCCTTATTCGATATTGGCTAGAATAAATGAATATATATAAATTGTGAAAAATGTTTTGTATTAATTTAACATTATATATAATTCTCTCCACTTAATACAAATATTAACTATGATAACATACTTAAATAATTTTCAACCTTTGACACTTGACAAATACAGTCTGATTAAAAATCTACCAAACCAGAGTTGAAGGCTTCCAAAGATCTGTGGTACATTGAATTCAATTTTTTCTAAGAAATTAAGACATCATCATAATAACCATCATCATGCCGCAGAATACTGTTTTTCATGTCGAGGGAATTCGCAGTGATTCCCAGAGAACAAACATTGAGACAAAGGTGAGAAAGGTGGGCGGAATCAAACCGGTCAATGTTGATACTGGAAACAACAAAGTGGCTGTAACCCACGAGTCGAGCACGACTACCAACTCTCTAGGTATGCTGCAATAAGGCGTTCTTGTTTTGTTGTTCCCATATGCAAGCCTTCAAATAAACCACGCCGTACATATGCTCCATGTTTAAAAAAGAAAAATAAAAAAGCTTTAGTTTACACTTTATTTGCAGTAAAGTTAATTTTTATAACGCTGGATTATATAACCGTATTTAATTTTTTGGTGGTTTGTTCAGTTAAAGCACTGTACAGCATTAAAGGCATCATTCACAAGGGTGTTAGAGTAAATCACTATATAAAATATATATATATAGAAAAGCAATTATAGTGTTTCAAACTTTAACAGCAGAATTAACAAAATAAGACAAACACATAGAAAAAGAGACAATGATTTTAACGTGGTTCACCCAATGTGGGTTACATCCACCGAGAATTTTCAGTCCTTCCTTTCTCAATCCAAGCAATAGAGGGTTACAACCTACAACAAACATCTGCTGTAATTTCCTCTCTATATTTCCAAGGAATCAACACCGTAATTTTCTTATTGTCATAGTATTCTTTGTTTTTCCTCACAACTATATTTAAGAAAAAAACATAAAAACAAACTGCTTTTATTAATACATTCCAAGATTAACACTGAGTTCCCAGCATCTAATTTTGGGATAAAAAACAAAAAAACCTTTCCCTAGCTGTCCTGTTGTAAATCCAGAAACTTTTTCTCGTAGACTAATAGACTGTAAATGTGGAAACTTTCCCTACCCGTTCGGCAGTAAATCCAGAAACTTTCTTTGTTTAGCCTCCTCATAGTTAGGCTCCATTCCTAACAATCTCCCACTTGGAGACTAATTCCATTGCACCATACTGCAACCAAGGACTAAAAAATTCTCATCATGGCCTCTTATTCCTTAAGGCCAACTGAAGTTGAGCAAAAACTCAACTTTTCTCTTGACACCACTTTTGTAAGCATGTCAGCAGGATTTTGTGATGTGTGAACTTTCCCTAATTTCAAAGATCTATCTTCCACTACTAATCTAATGAAATGATACCTGAGTTTGATGTGTTTAGTTTTTGAATGGAATGCCGAATTCTTCACAAGGTGTATAGCACTCTGGCTATCACTCCACAACCTATTATCCTCTTGCTTCTTCCCCAGTTCTTCCATTAGTCTTTGCAACCAAACCATCTCTTTACTTGCTTTTGTAGCAGCAACATATTCAACTTCAGTGGTTGAAAGGGCAACTACGTGTTGGAGTTTAGAAATCCAACTAACCGCTCCTTCTCCTATAGTAAATATGTAGCCAGTAGTGCTCCTTCCACCATCAAGATCACCTGCCATATCATAATCTACAAAACATTTCAAGCATATATTAGAGCCTCCAAAATTCAAAGAATAATTTGAAGTTCCTCTCAAGTACCTGAGTATCCATTTTACTGCTTGCCAATGTCCTTTTCCCGGATTACTCGTAAATCTACTCACTACTTCCACTGCATGGGCAATGTCTGGTCTTGTACAAACCATTGCATACATCAAGCTTCCAACCACTGATGCATAGGGAACCTTAGCCATATGCTCTTGTTCCTTTTGTGTTTTGGGACACAAATCTTTGGTGAGTTTGAAATGCTTTGCCAATGGAGTAGCAATAGACTTTGCATTGTTCATGTTGAATCTCTTAAGCACTTTTTCAATGTATTTTTCTTGTGATAATTTCAGAGTGTGACTCTCCTTATCTCTTGTTATCCTCATACCAAGGATTTGTTTGGATTCTCCCAAATCCTTCATGGCAAAGGATTTAGCCAACTTCTTCTTGAGCATGTTTATACCTTGCATATTTGTACCTGCAACTAACATGTCATCCACATACAATAGCAAAATAACATAGTTACCATTTCCGGTTGTGCTTAAAATATACATAGTGATCACTTTGACATCTTTCAAACCTTTGATTAGCCATGAACTTATCAAATTTTAAATACCATTGTCTAGGAGCTTGTTTTAACCCATACAAGCTCTTTTTTAGTTTACATACCCAATCCTCTTTACCTTTCACCCGAAACCCTCCTGGGTTGGTGCATATAATTTCCTCCCCCCCACCATGAAGAAAATGTTGTATTCATCCAATTTGCTATATACAGATTCATATTTTCTATAGCTATAAGACTCAAAATAGCTCTAATAGAGGTCATTTTTACCAACCGAGAAAAATCTCATCAAAATCAATACCTTTTTTCTGAGTGAATCCCTTGACCACTAGTCTTGCTTTGTATCTCTTATGCCCTTCATTCTCCTCTTTAATACTGTACACCCATTTGTTGGTCAAAGCTCTTTTACCTTTGGGTAGCTCAACCAAATCCCAAGTTTGGTTGTGGAATAAAGAGTCCATTTCTTCATTCATTGCAAGCTCCCACTTATTCATGGTATCCATATGTAATGCTTCTTGAAAACATTCAGGCTCACCAGCATCAGTATACAAAACATAATCAGAGAAACGTTGAGGAATTTTACTTATCTTGGTAGATCGTCTAACAACACTTTCTGGAGATTGAGGTGCTTGTTGTTGCTGCTGTACATTTTGATCTTCTACCACTTTTGGAGTTACCTTTTCTATGTTTCCATCAAGGTCTATGTATTCATTTATTTTCTCTTTATGTTTCTTTCCCTGCAACCGATCTTTATACAAGTTTTTTTCATTAAATATGACATCCCTACTTCTAATGAATTTTCGGTTATCACAATCCCATAATCTGTAACCCAATCCATCAATACCATAACCAATAAAATAGCACTTTTGGGCATTAGCATCTAACTTATTTATGTTCTCTTTGTCTATATGCATAAAAGCCTCACATCCAAATACCTTAAGGAAAGAATAATTTACTGGTTTACCTGTCCAAAGCTCTTTCAAAATTCCTCCATCCAAGGCACTAGACGGTCCTCTATTAATCATATATACTGACGCAAAACAGGAAAATTGCACTCAAGATAACCCAAGTTTTCATTCATTAATTCGGCTTATCTACACACAGTAACAGCCCACAGGATTTACACAACTAGCACTCGGCTTAGTTCTCACTACTCTCTACAATTTCCTATTCTACCTACCCTGGAAGGAAATACGCAATACCCCAAGCCGGCTCTCTACACTCAGCTCTTACAGCTCGATTTCATGAGTCTGCCTTTTACAATTTTCTAACAACTGTAACCTGTGAATTTTTGACCCCCTATCTATTACAATGCTAGGGTCTTTATAGAGGTCATGACCCTCTGAGTAATCATTAGACAAAATGTGGCCCTGCATAACTGCTTCATGCCTCCACTCTGCATAGCCTCTGTCCCCCTCATCTGATCGTTGCCATCTATCAAATTACTGTGCATGACACTTTGCTTCCATTTCTCGACTGGTCGTTGTCGTCTTCCCGTGTCGCTTCGCTTGCTTCCTCTGCATTTCATGTTGCCACGTGTCTTTGTAATGGCCCTGCAACCACCGCCTGACCTCTGCACTGCATCGGCTCCTGCATCCGTCGCCTATCTTCCAAGAGCTGTCATTGTCGCCCTGTCGCGGTCCCCTCGAAGATGCAGCATGTCACGATATCGTGACATTCTCTCTCTCTTGCTCTTCATCTTCCCTTCCTGTCACGATATCACGACAGTTCTGCCCCTTGGCCTTCTCTCTCCTCTTTGGGCCGGTAAAGCTTGACATGTCACGATTTCATGATATTTCTGCTTCCTGCGCGTCCTTTTCTCTTTCGATCGTGATATCACGACATGTCACGATATGACGACATTTTTCTTCCTTGCCTCCTTTCTCTCCTTCGGGTTGCAAAAATGTGACATGTCATGAAATCGTGACATCTTTCTCCCTTGGCTCCTTTCTCGCCTTCTGGCCGTGAAACTGCGACCTGTCACGAAATTGCGACGTCTTTGCCTTCAGCACTCGTTTTTCGCCTTCGAGTTGTGAAACCGCGACATGTCATGAAATCGCGATGTCTTTGCCTTTCAAACTTGTCTTCTGCCTTTGGGTCACGAAACCGTGACATGTCGCAATTCCACGACGGCTTTTCCCTTCGGCATCCATACTTTAAAAGTGTCACGATATCGTGAACACTTTGTCCCTTGGCATCCATTCTCCAAAAGTGTCGCGATATCGTGATGACTTTTCCCCTTGGCACCCATTCTCCAAAAGTGTCGCGATATCGCGACGACTTTTCCCCTAGGCGCTGAAAGCACGAGATTCCGGAAATAAAAAGGAATATTATACCACAAGAACAAGAAACAACATATGCAAATCGACACAAGATAAAAGCAATAAAAAATAGGGTAATCTCTTTTATTGATACGCTTTACAAACTGTGTTACAATACGTCTCCTTCCTTTTTAAGGGATAAGAGAGTCAGATGCATTTCTTGTCACGACTAATAATCCCTCTTCCGCGTGCCCACACGTGAGATGGGCGGATTAAAACGTCGTCGCCGTTGTTGTAGGTGATTCTTTGCTTCTCCCGCTCCTATGCTGTTGAAAACCTGCATACAAAATAAAAACATAAAAAACGTTAGTAACACCTGTACTAAAAGGACAGAACCTTTGAATTCGATAAACTATTTAAACAGATATTTTTTGCAATCCAGAGCATAATAATATTCGATATATATATCTTAAACACGCAATGCAAGATAATCGTTAATGCAGGATAAGCACGCAGTGATAAAATAAACAATCGATAAACTATTTAAACCTGATGATACGTGATAACCATTTTTTGAAATCCAGATCATGAACTACGTAAACAGCGTAAAGTTTAATCGTACGATAAACATGCTATACAGAATAAATCAATATGAAGCTATCAAAAAGACGTGGGGTGCCCAAACGGGCCGCCCCCGTTAGAACTTAGTTTTGGCGCCAATCCACTAAGGAAGGGCCCAGAATCTACTGTGTTGAGTTGTCGTCGAATTAGTGGGATATTGTGATCCACTGTCGGATATTAAGATCAGATTTATGCTTCTGGAAAGCCACCGATAACCTCCCTCGTGAAGGAAATTACAGGTGCAGAAGATTGAAATCCAAGGGAATATGATCGGGTCTGGGTTGTTATAGCACTTCGTTCTCTGAGAAAAATGCTTCGTAACCTCCTATGAATGGGAAAGTTCATCGCTTTTATAGACCCACGGGGTCTCTCTCTGAAAGGGGCACGCAGGGGTGCCACGTGGCGGTCATGCCTTCTCAACCGAGAAGAGACTCCGCCTTGATTAGGGCCTACGTGACTGCTCTGGCAACAGTCCGCTAACTGTCAATCGGCCCACCTACGCGCGCATGCACAAGCAAAAGCCATAAATGACTGTCTCTGACTGCCATGTGCCCAACGGTCACTGAGTCGTGTTAATGCTTGCTTCTTCTTGGTCAATGCCGAAGTCCGCCTTTGATTGATGCAAGTCTGCTAAAGTCCGCCTTTAAACGCCGAAGTGTCGCGATATCGCGACGTCGCGATATCGCGACACTTCGGGCAAGGCTCCCCTTTGAGCCCCGAAGTGTCACGCGATATCGAAGGTCACGATATCGCGACACTTCTTGGCAAGGCTCCCCTTGAGCCCCAAGTGTCACGATATCGTGACACTTCCAAGGTCCCTTAGCCCAAGTGTCCACATCATGACGACCACTTGGCGAGGTTCCCCTCGAGCCCCAAGTGTCACGAAATCGCACACACCGGGCAGGTTCCCCGAGCCCTGAAGTGTCACGAAATCGTGACACTTCGGGCGAGGTTCTCCCTCGAGCTCTGAAGTGTCGCGAAATCGTGACACTTCGGGCGAGGTTCCCCTCGAGCACCGAAGTGTCGCGATTTTGCGACGCCTAAGGCCGAACTTCCTTTGCTCCTAAAGTTTGCCACGATTTGAAGTTTGCTTAAGATTTGTTCTTGCTTTGTTTTTGTGAAGGCTTGTTTTGACTTTGTTTTTGACTAAGGCTCGCTTGATGAAGACTTGTTTTGACTTTGTTTTTGTGAAGGCTTGCTAAAATGACCATCTTTATTCCGTTTACTTTTTGACCTTCTAAACTGCAATGTGAGTGGCTAGGACCACTGTTTGACCTCTGAGGGCTGCCCTGAAAGCTGTGTATATCAATGCGATCAGTGTTTGTAGTCACTTAATCGGATTGGTGCTGTTTTGGTGTCTACAGATGCCCCTTTTTGGGAAGCGCTACGGGTGACGCAGTGCTGAGCAAAAATAGATGACCAAAGCACTAATGATTAGGGTTTCTTGGTAACCTAACCAACTTTTGATGCCCCAAGTATGGAAAGGGCATGCATTCTTGAATCCTTGCTTTTGACGAGCTAAGGAATTTGATTTCAAGTGTTAACCTATTTTGGTGAGGTGTGACTTGAGCTTGGACATTGATCAGTCATGATTAGGCAAAGGGCGTAACCTTTTGTCCACAGAGGGAACCTTGTGTTCATGCTTCGGGAATGCCAAGTGTTTGATCAATTTAATGATTGCTTGTTTACTGCCCCAAGCAGGAGCGTGATTGTCTTTGTCAATGATTCTTTGAATGCATGCCATTGCCCTGATTGGGTGTGTGTTTGTTGATTGGTGACTAAGTGTGACTACCCCCTCAAGCGACGAATCGATGAGGGAATGACCTTCGTGAGAAAAGCGACGAGTCGCTTGACCCAAGATGACTTAGGTTAGGGTGCCTTTAGATGTTTTACCATTTAAGCACGTGCAATTTCCCGACATTTGGACCTATTTTTGGTGGGTGTTAACCCTTTTGGTGATGCCATAATGGGGTGAAATCATCAAAAACTCGTCTTCCCGTGGAGCGGTCCAGCTATGGTAGCCTTCTTGGGGAAGTGGGAGAGTGATAATTTGAGCCCCGACATCGATTTTCTATGCCAAGAGGTTAAGTGCAAGAGCACTCGTGTCCGGCAATGCTTATTGCTATGGTTTTTGTGTTGCATTTTTATGATGTTTTTGTTGTTTTGATTTTCTTTCTTTGTGTATATGTCATGATATTATGGTATGCATAATGATTGATGTTGATGGATGCATGCTATTTTATATTGATGGATGCATATGGTATAATAAATGCGATTGTTGTATGTTGATTTATTTTGATGGATGCATATGTTGTGATGAATGCAAATGTATGTGATATATAGAAATGAAATGGATGGATGGACTTTGTGGTGTTTGGCTATGGCACCATAGACTGTTTAGAACTCTATTATTTTGATTGCTGTGATGCATGACTTTGTATGTATACATGTGTTTTTCTTTTTTTTTGTATTTTCTGATGGTATTGTAAGGATGAAAAGTAGCGCAGTTGGTTTAGAAATGTAGCCAAGGTTTTCTCGAGACTCAGACGGTTTTAACTTACTAGCCATGACTGTACTTTATCTTACAAGACTTTTGAACAAGGTATGAATCGGACTTGTTTTTGACCAAGCTATTTCACATCCCTGTGTGTGCAATTGAGTTCATTTATGTGGTATTTGTCAAGATACCGCCAGTGCCAGATGGGCTTTCAACCGAACTCGTACTGAGGATCACCTAATTAGCTCCACTAACTCCTTTGTTGTATTTAGTTAGATTAATCTACGGTGTTATCCAGGATACCATAAGCTAGCTCATCCACATGCAAATATTGATCTGTACACAAGTTAATGTGATAGATATATCGTCATGCGAGAAGTTTACCGCCAAGTGACCGATAGGCTATCAACCAAACCGGTACTGAGGCTTGCCTCATGACCTGTTAGAATGTTGAGAGTTCCAGGGATTCAAGTTCAACTCCCTTCTTTTCTTCAATTGTATTGGGATACTTGCTCGTTTGTAGTGATAAGATCACTGTTTATTTTGATTTGTTTTTCTTTTGAGCAAGGGATTGGGGATATGGAGTGACGATAATCACTATTGTTTGTGCCTTTTGATGTGTGCACTGTTAGGATGTCAAATTTTGATGTTTTGACTTTTTGCAAATTTTTTGATGTTTTGCAACTATTTGAGGACTAGGGATTCTTAGGGAATTGGGTAGGGAGGGTGCTTGTCCTTTTGCCAACTCTCAGCATTCTTGGGGTCATTCGCACAGGGGGATGAGCAAGATAACCGTTTCGCTTATGGTGACCTGGATTACTGTGCAGGTTTCATCTTTCGTTTACACAACTTGGGAATTTTTATGTGTTTTAATTTGTGTTGGGATGCTACGTAACAAGGTGTATTTCAAGTGTAACTCTACCTTCGTAAAATCTGTTTGACTTGATACATTACATGGCTAAAGAGCAAAAGGATGACTGAATCACGAAAACTCTTGATACATTAAAAGACCACTGACTCTAGTGTGGTAAAAACAATGCATGGTGTTTTTGTTGTTTTTGTAAAATGGAACAGTGTGGAACAAGATGGACTAGCAGAGCAATTACAGACCTATGGTGCCTTTGACCTATACGACCACAAATATGCGATGTATGGATGCAATGCTTTAATGCATCTATGTATTTTTGTATTTTTGATGGATTGATTTTTGTGAATATGAAGATGAAGTGCGAGAAGAACTCTCTATTGATGGATTTGAGTATGCCTAGAAATGAGATGCAAAATTTTGTTGTTTTTGATGATTTTTGTTGTTTTTGAATTTTCTTGATTTTTGACCAAGCGATTGTGGAAATCCTTGGAGCATTTTTGGGATTGACCAAGCGATTGCAAGAATCCTTGGAGCATTTTTGGGATTGACCAAGTCGATTTCAAGAATCCTTGGAGCTATTTGGATTGACAGATACTTGGCATTTTGAGATTGACCAACGATTAGAATCCTTGGACATTTTGGGATTGACCAAGCGATTTTGCAAAATCCTTGGAGCCTTTTGGGATTGACCAAGCGATTTGCAAGAATCCTTGGAGCCTTTTGGGATTGACCAAGCGATTGCAAGAATCCTTGGAGCATTTTTGGGATTTGACCAAGCGATTGCAAGAATCCTTGGAGCATTTTTGGGATTGACCAAGCGATTGCAAGAATCCTTGGAGCCTTTTTGGGATTGACCAAGCGATTGCAAGAATCCTTGGAGCATTTTTGGGATTTGGCTCTCTTAGATATGAAATGGTCACAAATGACTGATATTCAAGGGTTCTTTTTCCTTGATACCGTCAAGAGAAGCTAGCCGGTATGTCCCGGGTCCTATTTTGCTATCAATGACATATGGACCTAACCAATTTGCCGCAAACTTGTCCCTTAGGTGGGATGGCAAACTGGAATTCTGTTGGTTTTCCTTCAAAACCAAATCACCAACCCGAAAGTCCCTGAGGTGAACTTTCATGTTGTAAGCTTTCTTAAGTCGCTCTTGATAAATACGTAAATGCTCGAGAGCATTAACGCGTCGTTCGTCAAGCAACGTAAGCTGGTCTAACCGGGCCTGCCGCGTAGAGTCATCATCGATGAACTCCTGCATTGATATGCGCAGGGAAGGAATCTCCAACTCTAGAGGCATGACTGCCTCGGAGCCATACACGAGCGAAAACGGAGTGGCCCTAGTGGGTGTCCGAATGCTAGTGCGATAGGCCCATAGGGCAAGTGGGATTTGAATGTGCCAATCCTTATGACTGTCTGCGACGGTCTTTTTAAGGATGGCAACTAGCATTTTGTTTGACGCCTCTGCTTGCCCATTCGCCTGCGGATAATAGGGTGTCGAAAAGTTGTGCTGAATCTTGTACTTTGTGGTCAAAGCACGCACGTCTTTGTTCTTGAAAGGCGTCCCATTATCCGAGACTATTTTGGATGGAATACCAAAATGACATATGATGTTATGCAAAATGAACTCCACAATGCGGGGTCCTGTCGTAGAGGTAAGCGGAATTGCTTCCACCCACTTGGTAAAATACTCTGTGGCCGTTATGATAAACGTGTGATGGCCTGACGACGCAGGGGAGATCTTTCCAATTAGATCAAAGCCCCACTGCGAGAACGGCCAAGCAGACTGGACTGTCTGCAAGGCCTGAGAAGGTACGTGCATCAAATTGGCATGATGTTGACACTTCACGCACTTCTTGACATAGGTGCAACAATCTCGCTCTAAAGATGGCCAATAATAGCCCATGCGAAGAATGCGCTTTGCAATGGCCATACCACCGAAGTGGCCACCACATGTACCATCGTGCGCTTGGGCGATCACCCAAGTGGACTCTTGTTGGTCCAAGCAACGAAGGAGGATTCCTTCATAGCTGCGACGATACAAAATGTCTCCTATCAAGACATACTTAGCCGCTTTCTGCTTGAGTGCTCGTTTTGCGGCATGAGTCAATCCAAGTGGGAGATTACCTAACTTGAGGTAGTCTCTGATGGGTAAATACCAGTCCTGTTGATCAGAAACCTCGACAGTATGAACAACCAATCCCTCTTGAAGTTCATCCCTAGCAAACGCTGAATGGGATAGAACCTGTAAGAATAGCGTTGTGTTGCTATTAATGGGAGTAGGGGAGAACAAGGACCCCCAATTGGCACGTTTCAGATGATCTCGGATTCGAGAGAACTTATCCGAGGATGGTTCAATCTGGATCATGTGGATTCCTGGCGTCAAGTCTGAGCTTGCACGCTCCATCGTGGATTGCGATAAGGTTTTGACTTGAATGGTTGTCATATCACCGGAAAGGTCTTGCGGAATTAGTGACCCCAAGGAGGCCATTGTGTCCGCAAAATGATTCGATGATCGAGGGAGTGCCTCGATGTCATACCACTCAAGTTTTGCCAAGAATTTTTCCACAAGGGCTTTATAAGCCTGCAGGATTGGGCATTTGCATTGATATACCCCTTTGACTTGATTGACTATTAACAACGAATCACCAAAGATATTCAGTCTTTTGATGTTCATGGCGATTGTTGTCTGAAGACCTAGGAGCAATGCTTCATACTCTGCATTGTTGTTGGTGCACGGGAAGTTTAATTTAAATGACAGGGGCATTGGAGCACCCTGCGATGTGAAGAATACAATTCCCGTGCCACCACCTTGCTCACATTTAGAACCATCGAAGAATAGGGTTATGTCGGCCCGTGACTCAGGCTCATCAGAATCTGGAGATTCTAAGACATGGAAGACCCCATCATCGGGTAGTTCTATGACCGGAGGCTGATCGTCTTCAAGAGGAGCCTCTGCTAGTTGATCGGCTATGACTTGTCCTTTGATAGATTTTTGTCCAATAAACTCTATGTCAAATTCCGTCAACAACATGATCCATTTCGTCGTGCGACTACTATGATAAGTACGACTCATCATGTATCGCAATGGATTCTCCTTAGACACAACATACGTAGTGTTGCTCAGCATGTAGTGGCGTAGCTTTTTGGTAGCAAACACCACCGCAGCGCAGTTTCTCAACGTATGCATAGTTAAGTTCATAACTGACCAGGGTGCGGCTAAGATAGTAAGTAGCCTGTTCCTTGTGAAGTTCATTCTTCTGGGCTAGCATGGCGCCCAGTGCCACCTCAGTAGCTGAGATGTATAAGTAGAACGACACTCCTGGTCTAGGTGGTGCCAATACTGGTGGCGAAACCAGGTATTGTTTGATCTCGTCAAAGGCTGACTGGCACTCGTCATCCCAATGAAATGTAACCCCCTTGTGCAATAATTTGTTCATGGGTCGGCACTTGTCAGATAATTGCGCTATGAAGCGTTTAATCGACGCGACCTTTCCCTGCAGACTTCTGAGCTGCTTGATTGTAGTTGGGGGAACCATTTCAAGGATTGCCTTGACTTTCTTTGGGTCCACCTCGATGCCTCGCTTTGAGACTATGAAACCCAAGAGTTTTCCAGATGTGACGCCAAAGACGCACTTCTTGGGGTTTAGTCTAACTTTATGCTCCATGAGGCGATCGAGGATCTTGCTTAAGTCATCGATATGATTTGAGCGCAAGAGAGACTTGGCTAACAAATCATCCATGTAATCTTCCAAAGTTTTGTGCATGTAATCATGGAAGATATATGTCATGGCACGTTGGTAGGTAGCGCCAAGCATTTTTAAGGCCAAAAGGCATGACCTTATAACAAAATGTCCCCCAAGGCGTTGTGAACGCCGTTTTTAGTTGGTCTTCAGGATTGATACGAATTTGATTGTATCCTGAGAAACCATCCATTAGGGAGAGCATTTCGTGACCTGTTGTAGCGTCTACCAACGCGTCGATGCTCGGCAAGGGGAAATCATCCTTAGGACTCGCTTTGTTTAGATCTCAAAAATCAGTGCATATGCGAATCCTCCCGTCGGGCTTCTTGACGGGAACCATGTTGGACAACCATGGCGGATAATCCACGCAGATGACAAACTCGTGCATCCAACAACTTTTGCAATTCATCTTTGACCATTAAGGCCACTGTTGGGTGCATCTTACGTAGTTTTTGCTTTACAGGCTTGATTGTCGGATCAAGCGTTAAATTATGCGTGACTAGCTGCGGGTCTAGTCCTCGGCATATCTTTGTACGACCATGCAAAAACCTCCTTCTTCTCTTTGAGAAGGGCAATGTAGTCGGCTTGCTCTTCGGGGGAAAGACTTACCCCCAGCTTGAGAATCTATGGATTCATTGGATCTGTGCCGATATCTACATCAGTCGTCTCCTCGACTGACATGTGGGATCCGTCCTCCAACTGATGTGGAGTCGGGATCAAATGGATATCATTAGCTGAATTTAGATCTGCATTGGGAACCTCGGGTTCCTCTTCAGCCTAAAAAATATCTTGAGTTGTCCTTGGGGTAAAATGAGGCATTTCATCGAAAGGCCAGTACTCTGATGGTGATAAAGGTGAATTGACGTGATCCCAGTCGATGGCATCTATGTCTAGATGCAATGACCGTGCTGGATCGGTCGGATTGCGGATGGGTGCGGTCAAATCAATGGAGATCATGTGGATGGAATGAATTTGGTCTCCATTACCGTGGGTGTGATAACTTGATTCTTCTAGATGCTCCCTATACTCTGGATCTGGCTCTAGGGGAACGGGCACGAACGGATCGGCCCTATGTGCTGAAAGGAGGACAGGGTCTTCCCTCGGCACTGTTGTCATGATAGGGTCTCGAGGTGGACGGTGCTCATCATGAATTTGGAGCCATGGATCCAACACTTGGTCCCACCTCGCTGGGTCTACCCACCATTCATGCCCTAACCTTATGCCCATCTGTCCCATTAGATCTTCATGAGTTAAAGGGCGGTAATGTCGTCGCGCATGTCTGAGATAGTCCATCTCAGTCTCATCTTCTGAATCACTTTCGGAGGCCCAAAAATGTTCATTCTCTTCAGCAACTATTACTTGCGACATTGAGGACTCTCCTTGTTCCAGTAAGTTAATCTGGTCCCATTGCGGTTGTTCCACTCTTGGTGGAGGGACCTGATCCTCTTGACACTGTATTGACTCAACTGGAACCTCTAAGGGGAACAACTTCAAAAAGATGTCCGAAAGCCGTTGATGTTCTCTTTGAGGATTAATGTCCGAACTTTCACCTCTCTCTAGCAAAGGAGAGGGATTACTGCTGTTGCCAAGGGTGTTTGTTGACCATGGGAGGTAGTCTCCCAATGTATATTCTCGTATTCGGGTTGGCATAAAGATCCGGTGCCAATCCCCCCTTGTTGCCTATTTCTAGGCCTTGCATATTTTTGACCAAGATGTCTAAGGGTAGGGGGTGGTTGAACCCTACTCCTGACTTATCATATGGCATCTGATATCTTGGTTGGCAAAGGACCCGCATCCCTTGCTCATATCTCGCCTAGCTCAGTATCCATGCCAATTGCATTGGCCGAGATATTTTAGGGCAAAGTCTGGGTTTGACAGATAGTTGATGTTTTCAACAAAAGGCTCTTCGTCTGCTTCCTTTTGTTTGCATGGTTCAAGACCATGATCAAGGCCCCCATACACAAAATTTGTCTGGTTGGGTGGGTGACCTAGAGGAACAACTGTTCCTATGGGAAGGCGAGGTCTCCCCATATCCTGTACTGACTCTAATGCGGGCGTTGCCACAACATTCTGCACTATGTACTCCCCCAAGCCCGTACTGGCCATTTCAACAGTGATTGTTGATGCTTGGGAGGGAGGGAACGGGAGTCCTTCCTGAGTCCATTCCATGTTTGGTGGTTTAGGAATCTCAGCTTCCGTAGTGCTAGGTGTTTCCTCTGTTGATATCGTTGATATTGTGGGCAACCCCTCTTCTAGGGGTGGAGCCTCTTCCATGATCTATTTTCCCTTGTCCTTCTGTTTAGCCATGACAGGTGGCGTTGATAATGAAGGAGCAGATGATGAAGACTCACCTGGCTGGGATTTTGGTGATTTGGTCACCAGTGGTGCCTGCGGTATTGGACCCTGTTTAGATGGATTTAACTGGAAATCCAAATGCGTTGAAGGGAGGGTCGATTGAGGCATTAATTGTACCGCATTGCAATACTTGAAGGGTTCTAAGTCCATCGGGACTACATGTATTTCTCCTTCAAAAGCATACTTTAAGCACTGGTGGGCGATCGAAGGGACACACTTCATGTCCCTGATCCAAGGCCGCCCTAGTAGTATATTGTAAGCCATCTCGCCTTCCAACACATGGCACAATGTTGGTATTGTCTTTTGTCCTACCTGGACAGGTAGAACAACTGTGCCGACTGTCGAGCATATTGCATCATTGAAAGCTCGCAGTGTGTACGTGGAGGCTGTGATATGAGAGGCTGGCAGCTTTAAATGTTTTAGTGCTGCCGTGGTAATGATGTTACTGGACGAGCCAGTATCTACCAGCACTCTCTTGTACGGGATCCCGTTGACCCGCGCAACAACGTGTAGGGGTGGATCTGCCGTGTCATTCGATATTGCTTTGACTTCATCCTCTCTGAAGGTGATGACCGGCTCCGTACATCTCTTCACATGTCCCACGAAGTTGTTGAAAGAATTTGCTTCGTGAGGTTGTAATTCGATGGCTTTTAATATTTCCATAAGAGCTTCTCTATGAGGTGTTGACTGTTGAATAAGCTCGTAAATGGATAGCCTAGCCGATGTGGTCCGCAAACTCTGCGTGAGTTTGGTCCGTATCGTGACCTCGGGTCTAGGCGGAGGTATTTGCATAGGGCATTGCTGAGGCTGCGACGTCGTTGGAACTTCCCTCGTAGCTACCTCGGGGGCAGCTGCTGGGTACTTTTTGTTCCGTGTCACTATGCTAATCATTCCCACAAATCCTTGCATGGGAAGATTCTATCGCACCTCGTTAATCTGGAGAGGTTTTGCCTGTGCCTCATGGGCAGGCAAAGGGTCCTTGAATACCCCCATTTGTTGATTGTTTGGCGCTATGGGGTTGTCCACGGCCAATGTTTTATTGTCGATTAGATCTTGGATTAATCCTTTAAATTTCTAGCATCCATTTAAATCATGTCCCCTTCTCCTATGGAATCGACAATACAATTCCTCTCTGTATCCCTTAGGCTTGGGAGCGTTAGGGTCTACAATTTGGATCTCTGGAAGGGTAACTAAATTTGCCACTGACAAGCGGTCAAATAGGGAGTCCCTGGACTCCGTGTAAGGGGTGAATTGTCGCCTAGGGCGACGCTGCTGATTCTGCTCCTGTTTCTTATTATCTCTTTCGTAACTAGGAGGCACTGCTGGTAATTAGCCTTTTGGGGCTGCATTTCTTGCGCAGGCTTGGGAGCATTTATCGCAACTTGGTTAACCGCAGCGGGTTGTGATTGCGTTGTCCCAGTTTTAGTGGTTTTATTCCACTCTTTCTTTTTAGGCTTGGCGATTGCGCCTTCGCCTATCTTAATCTCTTCTATAACTCTGGCTTGCGCCAAAGCTTCTTCTAAGTTGTCGTATTGCTACAGCAGCAATAGACCAGAGATTGATTTTAAGCAACTCCGTGCAAACATCTGTGTAAGATCAGACATAGGGGGACGGTAGGGTAGCTTAGAAAGCAAAGCCCTCCATCGATTCCCGTATGCTGCCATTGTTTCTTCCTCATATTGCCTGAGGCTGGCCAGATCACTAAGTGATGCCTTCTTTCTTGTGTTGAAGGCAAAGCGTTCAAGAAACGCATCTACTAATTGATCTAAGTTGTTTATACTGTGTTTGGGTAGTTGTGTGAACCAATCCGAGGCAGGGCCTGCGAATGTGGTTATGAAAGTTCTAAGCAACAATGCATCATTATCTTGGATGCCGAAGCATTGACTTAGGAACCTTGTGACATGTTCTTGTGCGTCCTCTTCACCTTTAAAAACTGCCAATTGAGGCAACTTGAAGTGTTCAGGGTAAAGAGGTGTAGGCACTGAGGGATGCACTGGATGGCTGCGGAGTTGACGCAACGTGGGTTTTTGATGCCCAGAAGCCTTTGTCTCCATAGATTCCAAACGCTCTAATAGCGCCTTGTATGCATCGGAAGATTTTATTTCTTCCTCTTTGGTTTGCTCCCGTTGTGAGTTATGGGAGACTGGAGGCCTATGGGGGGTGGCCGAGTGGCAGCCCTCCCGCCTTGATGGGGCATTTTGGCCCGTTCTATTTCTGGTTCGTACTCCTCATAAACTTCTTGAGGAGTCTCTGGGCGAGACCTATGACCTTGATTGAGTCCCCGTTGAGGGTACCCATCATTGTTTCGGGGAGTGGCCTCCCTCTCGGGTCTATAAGGTCTCGGAGGCAAAGCTTGACGAGGTCGCGGAGACCTGTCCTGCACCAAAGGATTGTGCCTCTCATATTGTTCTTCTCTGTGGGTGCGAGGGGTTGGCACCCTCTCAGGTAGTTTATAGCGCAACTCATCCGCTTCGTGCTGCATGCGCTCTTTATTCAGGCGGTATAAGTACTCTAACTCCTGATGACCTTGCTCAAGCTGCGAGATTCGGGCTTGGCGGGCGGCATGTCTGGCGACTGTCGGGTCAACGTGGTCTGCTCTTGTTTGCTCAGGAGGCTTAAATGTTTTTCCTATGTGTTTGCCTCGATCTTGATGATCTAAAATTTCAATGGGTTGCTTCCCTCTGTCGAGGTAGGCGACATTTACTTGAGGCTGTGGCCTCGATGTATGATCATGATACCTAGCGGGTGCAGAAACGCAAGGTTCCCATGCTGTTTGTTGTCCTCGAGGAATGCGATGGCTTTCCTCGTACTCCCTTTCATGGGTTTGAAAGGGGCGGGCGGAGTTGGCTCGCCCTGTGTAAAGAGCCCTACGCTCTGGATTTTGTCTTTCTGTTCGAATGTGAGGCAAGGAAGAAGTAGCGTATTCACGTTGTCTCTCCTCATGGACACTAAGCCTCTCTAGCGCTTCATCGCGCTGCGGCCACTCAGATCTAGCCTCAAGAGGCGGTTGTCTATTTACATTAAGATCTACATGCAAAGCATCTTCCCGAAAGGGGCTGTGTTGAATGGGCATACCCCAATGAGGAGGTTCCCAATAGGTCCTTTTTGAAGTGGCCTGATGTGGACTTTCTTGTAGGCCAGACCGCCAAGGCGGTATGGCCAAGTCCTCAGGGCTAAAGCGAAGGCGACTAGCGCCCTCTCTTTGTGCACCTTTCGTAGCGTCCGCCCTTGATTGGGCTTGGCTACGGGTGTACACCATTGTGGTGCTTCTCTACTCTCTAAGCAGATTTTATCTCGTTTATGATGATTTATCTTTTTGTTTACACTAAGCAGAAATGAACACACACATACACAAAACCGTGATTATCTCTTTTAAGGATTTAGTAATGTGTCCTAAACTGGTTCAGTGCATTTTGATGTTTTATTTTGTTTTTGCAATTTTGGAAGAACGTTTAAATGCATAATGTTGGCTCATATGACTCCCATAAATGGTCGCCCCTTCAATATACCATTGTCGGACCGATATACCAACCTCTCTATATACCCGCCCTTACGAGAGGGAAACTATAGGTACGTGAGAGCAGATGGTACGTGGAACATAGGCGGTACGAAAGGGGGGATTGTCCTGTTAATGACACCTACCATAGAAGACTTATCCTCGCGTGCATGGGAATCACCCCAACAACACTCGGTCAGCTTTCGTCAGGATTTACGCCTAACAACAATGACAATCGAGGAAATTGATGCAAAGCTAAGCCAAGGTGGTGATGAACCCACCGTTGGTCTTGCTCAAGGGCTGGGGTTTTACGACCAGCTCCTTGGTTTAATTTACCACGTGCAGTGTGTGTGGTTCATTTTAATAAAAAATGAAGCAAGCAGCAAAAAGAAACTTTCCCTATGCCACACAAATACTACAAACCGGAAAACAGCAAGTAGAAATTTGAATTTTTTTTTTTTTTAATAAAGCAAGAAAATTGACTACCTTTCTTTAATAATAAAAAAAAATGACAGTAAAAAAAATCAACAAATAAAGTAAACAGAAATAACAGCAGAAAATGACGAGGACAGTTTTAGAACTTTACCTCCTTACCTCCTTTTCTGCCCGGACTTGCTGTTTCTGACCTTCAACTTGAGAAAAAGGTACCTGTTAAGCATAAACACAACAAATCGGATTAGTTTCTGTGATTTAAAAATCTGGGAACGGTCCCACCGTGATCGCCATTGAAAGCATGAGATTCCGAAATAAAAAGGAATATTATACCACAAGAACAAGAAACAACATATGCAAATCGACACAAGATAAAAGCAATAAAAAATAGGGTAATCTCTTTTATTGATACGCTTTACAAACTGTGTTACAATACGTCTCCTTCCTTTTTAAGGGATAAGAGAGTCAGATGCATTTCTTGTCACGACTAATAATCCCTCTTCCGCGTGCCCACACGTGAGATGGGCGGATTAAAACGTCGTCGCCGCTGTTGTAGGTGATTCTTTGCTTCTCCCGCTCCTATGCTGTTGAAAACCTGCATACAAAATAAAAACATAAAAAATGTTAGTAACACCTGTACTAAAAGGACAAAACCTTTGAATTCGATAAACTATTTAAACAGATATTTTTTGCAATCCAGAGCATAATAATATTCGATATATATATCTTAAACACGCAATGCAAGATAATCGTTAATGCAGGATAAGCATAATGATAAAATAAACAATCGATAAACTATTTAAACCTGATAATACGTGATAACCATTTTTTGAAATCCAGATCATGAACTACGTAAACAACGTAAAGTTTAATCGTACGATAAACATGCTATACAGAATAAATCAATATGAAGCTATCAAAAAGACGTGGGGTGCCCAAACGGGCCGCCCCCGTTAGAACTTAGTTTTGGCGCCAATCCACTAAGGAAGGGCCCAGAATCTACTGTGTTGAGTTGTCGTCAAATTAGTGGGATATTGTGATCCACTGTCGGATATTAAGATCAGATTTATGCTTCTGGAAAGCCACCGATAACCTCCCTCGTGAAGGAAATTACAGGTGCAGAAGATTGAAATCCAAGGGAATATGATCGGGTCTGGGTTGTTATAGCACTTCGTTCTCTGAGAAAAATGCTTCGTAACCTCCTGTGAACGGGAAAGTTCATCGCTTTTATAGACCCACGGGGTCTCTCTCTGAAAGGGGCACGCAGGGGTGCCACGTGGCGGTCATGCCTTCTCAACCGAGAAGAGACTCCGCCTTGATTAGGGCCTACGTGACTGCTCTGGCAACAGTCCGCTAACTGTCAATCGGCCCACCTACGCGCGCATGCACAAAAAAAAGCCATAAATGACTGTCTCTGACTGCCACGTGCCCAACGGTCACTGAGTCGTGTTAATGCTTGCTTCTTCTTGGTCAATGCCGAAGTCCGCCTTTGATTGATGCAAGTCTGCTGAAGTCCGCCTTTAAACGCCGAAGTGTCACGATATCGTGACGTCGCGATATCGCGACACTTCGGGCAAGGCTCCCCTTTGAGCCCCGAAGTGTCGCGATATCACGACGTCGCGATATCGCGACACTTCGGGCAAGGCTCCCCTTTGAGCCCCGAAGTGTCACGATATCGCGACGTCGCGATATCGCGACACTTCGAGCAAGGCTCCCTTGAGCCCAAGTTCACGATACACCCATACGCGACACTTCGGCGAGGTCCCCTCGAGCCCCGAAGTGTCACGAAATCGTGACACTTCGGCGAGGTTCCCCTCGAGCCCCGAAGTGTCACGATATCGCGACACTTCGGGCGAGGTTCCCCTCGAGCCCTGAAGTGTCACGAAATCGTGACACTTCGGGCGAGGTTCCCCTCGAGCCCCGAAGTGTCGCGATATCGCGACGTCACGATATCGCGACACTTCGGGCGAGGTTCCCCTCGAGCCCCGAAGTGTCACGAAATCGTGACACTTCGGGCGAGGTTCTCCCTCGAGCTCTGAAGTGTCACGAAATCGTGACACTTCGGGCGAGGTTCCCCTCGAGCCCCGAAGTGTCACGATTTCGCGACGTCGCGATTTCGTGACGCCTAAGGCCGAACTTCCTTTGCTCCTAAAGTTTGCCACGATTTGAAGTTTGCTTAAGATTTGTTCTTGCTTTGTTTTTGTGAAGGCTTGTTTTGACTTTGTTTTTGACTAAGGCTCGCTTGATGAAGACTTGTTTTGACTTTGTTTTTGTGAAGGCTTGCTAAAACGACCATCTTTATTTCGTTTACTTTCTGACCTTCTAAACTGCAATGTGAGTGGCTAGGACCACTGTTTGACCTCTGAGGGCTGCCCTGAAAGCTGTGTATATCAATGCGATCAGTGTTTGTAGTCACTTAATCGGATTGGTGCTGTTTTGGTGTCTATAGGTGCTTCTTCACCAAAAGTGTCACGATATCACGATGACTTTTCTCCTTGGCTGCTTCTCTGCCTTCTAGCCGTGAAACTGTGACCTAACGTGAAATCGCGACGTTCTCCTCTTCTGGCTTCTTCTCTTCTTGGCACGTCGTGAAACTGTGACATGTCACAATTTCATGACATCTTCCCTTTTGCGCCTTCTCCTTCTTCAGTGGGTCGTAAAACTACGACATGTCATGATTTCATGACATCTTCTGCTTTCGTACTTCTTCCTGCTTCTGGGTCACGATTTCGTGACATCTTTGCCTGCAGCCTCCTTCTTCTTGTTTGGGTCATGATTTTGTGACATGTCGCGAAATCATGACATTTTTTACTTGCTACCTCCATTCTTCGCTTTTGGTCACGATTTTGTGACATGTCACAAAATCATGATAATTTCGGCCCGCGCCTTTTCTCTTCTCGTCATGTCGCGATATCGTGACACTTTTTTTGTCGCGATATCGCAACAGAATTTCCTCCTCGCCCTCTTGGCCTTTTTCTATCATGATTTTGTGACACGTCATGAAATCGTGACATTTTTCTTCCTTAGCCATTTCTTCTGAAGTGGCCCTCCTACCTTCTGATGCCTCTACTGCAGGTGCTGCTGGATGCTCCTGCATCAGACACCCGAGGTTGGTGGAGAAGTGATCTTCACTTCTGCGCACTTCCTCATCTGAGGCCTTCAACGACTTCAACTGTCAATTCCTTCCCTCTTCTCTTTCACCAGTTCTTTCTCCCTGGTCCAAACTACTCGGTTTGTGCTTATGCTTTCTGTGCTTCTCCTCTTGTAGGGCTTTGATTTGCCTCTACAAATATCTTATGAGGATCGCCTCTTGCAGGGCTTGCATTTGCCTCTGCAAAGCTCGGGCCTGTTCCATTTTTGCCATGCCTCTTCATGGGGGAATTTTCTTTGTTTTTCTTACAACCCTTAATGGATTCACTCACGCACTTGGAACCCCGACTCTCTCTCTCAAAACCCTTCAACCACAGAAAAATCACGCGGTCACACCCCATGAATTTCAAACTTTCCTCTCAGCACCCTCCCACAGATCCTGGCGCAACTGCCTCACGTTCGAAGAATCTACTATGCACTTAGAATCACTGGCACTGATACCACTAACGCAAAACAAGAAAATTGCACTCAAGATAACACAAGTTTTCATTCATTAATTTGGCTTATCTATACATAGTAACAGCCCACAGGCTTTACACAACTAGTGCTTGGCTTAGTTCTCACTACTCTCTTACTCTCTGCAATTTCCTATTCTACCTACCCTGAAAGGAAATATGCAATACCCCAAGCCGGCTCTCTGCACTAAGCTCTTGCAGCTCAACTTTGCGAGTCTGCCTTTTACAGTTTTCTACCTGTAACCTGCGAATTTCCAACCCCCTTCTATTACAATGCTAGGGTGTTTTATAGAGGTCCCGACCCTCTGAGTAATCATTAGACAAAATGTGGTCCTGCATAACCGCTCCATGCTTCCACTCTGCACGGCCTCTGTCCCCCTCATCTGATCACCGCCATCTGTTAGATTACTGCGCATGATACTTTGCTTCCATTTCTTGACTGGTCGTTGTCGTCTTCCCATGTCGCTTCGCTTGCTTCCTCTGCATTTCATGACGCCATGTGTCTCTGTAACGACCCTACAACCGTCGCCTGACCTCTACATTGCATCGGCTCCTGCATCTGTCGCCTGTCTTCCAAGAGCTATCGCTGTCACCTTGTCGCGGTCCCCTCGAAGATGCAGCACGTTGCGATATCATGACATTCTTTCTCTCTTGCTCTTCGTCTTCCATTCCTGCTGCGATATCTTGACAGTTCTACCCCTTGGCCTTCTCTCTCCTCTTCGGGCTGTGAAAGCCCGACATGTCATGATTTCATGACATTTTTGCTTCCTACGCATCCTTTTCTCTTTCGGTCATGATATCGCGACATGTCGCGATATCGCGACATTTTTCTTCCTTGCCTCATTTCTCTCCTTTGGGTCGCAAAAATGTGACATGTCACAAAATTGCGACATCTTTCTCCCTTGGCTCCTTTCTCGCCTTCTGGCCGTGAAACTGTGACCTATCACGAAATCGCGACGTCTTTGCCTTCAACACTTGTTTTCCGCCTTCGAGTCGCAAAATCGTGACATGTCACGAAATCACGATGTCTTTGCCTTCGAACTTGTCTTCTGCCTTTGGGTCACGAAATCGTGACATGTCGTAATTTTGCGATGGCTTTTCCCTTCGGCGTCCATTCTTCAAAAGTGTCACGATATCACGACCACTTTACCCCTTGGCATCCATTCTCCAAAAGTGTCACGATATCGCGATGACTTTTCCCCTTGGCACCCATTCTCCAAAAGTGTCGCGATATCGCGACGACTTTTCTCATTAGCTGCTTCTCCGCCTTCTGGCCATGAAACTGCGACCTGTCACGAAATCGTGACGTTCTCCTCCTCTGGCTTCTTCTCTTCTTGGCACGTCGTGAAACTGTGACATGTCACGATTTCGTAGCATCTTCCCTTCTACGCCTTCTCCTTCTTTAGTGGGTCGCAAAACTGTGACATGTCATGATTTCACGACATCTTCTACTTCCGTACTTCTTCCTGCTTCTGGGTCACGATTTCGTGACATCTTTACCTGCAACCTCCTTCTTCTTGTTTGGGTCACGATTTCACGACATGTCATGAAATTGTGACATTTTTTGCCTGCTGCCTCCATTCTCCACTTTTGGTCACGATTTCATGACATGTCGCTAAATCACGACAATTTTGGCCCGTGCCTTCTCTCTCCTCGTCGTGTGACAATATCATGACACTTTTTCTGTCGTGATATCGCGACAGAATTTCCTCCTTGCCCTCTTGGCCTTTTTTTGTCACGATTTCACATGTCATGAAATCACGACATTTTTTTTTCTTAGCCATTTCTTCCGAAGTGGCCCTCCTGCCTTCTGATGCCTCTGCTGCAGGTGCTGCTGGATGCTCCTGCATCATATACTACAATATCAACAACATGAGACCATAAAAATAATGGTAAGCCTGCATGTATTCTCATGCTCCTAGCACGCTCCATGATGGTTCTATTCATTCTTTTAGCAACCCCATTTTCTTGAGGTGTTCTTGGAACTACCTTGATTCTTCTAATTCCATTTTTAGAACAAAACACATCAAATTCTCTACTGCAATATTCTCCACCATTATCCGAATTTAGACACTTTAACCTTTTTCCAGTTTCATTTTCAACTAATGCTTTCCAATTCTTGAAGGTATTAAAAACATCACTTTTATTCTTAATGCAATATATCCATGTTTTCCTTGTTGCGTCATCAATAAAAAGTACATAGTAAGAGGAACCTCCAAGAGAAGTTACCTGAGCTGGGCCCCAAACATCTAAGTGCACAAGATCCAATTTCTATTTCTTCCTTTCCTTGCCATCCTTGAGAAAGCTAACTCTCTTTGCTTTACCATAAACACAATCCTCACAGAATTCCAAATCAATCTCTTTTAACTTAGGCAATAACTTTCTTGAATGTAAAATTTCCATACCTTTTCCACTCATATGGCCAAGTCTTTGGTGCCACAAAGATGCACTCTCACCTGTAGAAACTAAATTCATGGAGCAGTGAGAAAAATTAGTAAGTAAATAAAGAGTACCCACCAATTTACCTCTAGCTACTGTCAATGAACCTTTAGTAACTTTCCAAGCATTTTCTCCGAATGCAACCGTGTATCCTTCACCATCAAGCTTACTTGCCAATATAAGATTTCTCTTTAAATCTGGTATGTGTCTCACCTCTTTAAGAGCCCATTGACATCCATTTGGAGATTTAATCAAAATCTTTCCAATACCCACGATTTTACATGGTTGGTCATTTCCCAATAGAACCTATCCATAATCTTCAAAAACATAATCTATGAAGTATTCCTTATGTGAGGTAGCATGGAATGAAGCACCACTATCAATTACACAATAATCACTATTTCTATCAAGAGATAAGATTAAAGCATCTTGTAGAATTTGTTCAGTAATATTGGCTTTTGAAGTGTTACCATTATTATCATTACCTTCATTTCCATCACCATTTTTTTGTCAATAGTCCTTCTTGAGATGACCCTTTTCGCCACAGTGCCAACACTGTAGCTTTCATTTTCCACGTGATTTGGATATGCCTTTGGATTTTCCATGATGTGAAATCTTGCATCTTTCTCTTCCTATTCCTCTATTCTCAACAGTTAAGGCGGTGCTAGATGATTCTCCTATGGTTTTTCTTCTCATGTCCTCACTGAGTATCACACCAACCACATCATCAAATTCTAATTTATTTGAACTCGAAGCAGAGTTACTTACCGCCATTACCAAATTGTTCCAACTTTTAGGAAGAGAGCATAAGATTAATAAGGCCCTAAGCTCATCATCAAAATCCAATCCTACTGAATGCAATTGATTAGTGACAGTATTAAATTCATTTAAATGATCATGCACAGATCCTCCTTCACTCATTTTCATGTTAAATAACATTTTTATTAAGAATACCTTATTTGATGTTGATGGTTTCTCATATATCTTGGCAAACTTATCCATGACTCCCTTGGTAGTCTTTTCATCAGAGATGTTGAAGGCTACGGTGGCTCCCAAGCACAGCCTCACAGTACCCAATGCCTTTCTATCAAGGAGATTCCACTCCTCATTAGACATAGATGAAGGTATCTTTGTTTTCCCCTCACGAGGTAAGTAAAGATCCTTCTGGTACAAGTAATCCTCCATCTGCATCTTCTAGAATTGAAAGTTTTGGTCATTGAATTTTTAAACTCTAAACGTCCCTTCTTTCGCCATTGCTCCCACTTGATCTAGAAATTCTCCTTCTGTCAAGTGCACCCAACAAAAAAACCCCTCTTATACCACTTGTTAGAGTAAATCACTATATAAAATATATTTATATAGAAAAGCAATTATAGTGTTTCAAACTTTAACATCAGAATTAACAAAATAAGACAAACACACACAGAAGAAGAGACAACAATTTTAACAAGGTTCACCCAATGTGGGTTACATCCATCGAGAATTTTCAGTCCTTCCTTTCTAAATCCAAGCAATAGAGGGTTACAACCTACAGCAAACATCTGTTGTAATTTCCTCTCTATATTTCAAAGGAATCAACACAATAATTTTCTTATTGTCATAGTATTCTTTGTTTTTCATCACAACTATATATTAGAAAAAAATAGAAAAACAAACTATTTTTCTTAATACATTCCAAGATTAACACTGAGTTTCTAGCATATAATTTTGGGATAAAAAACAAAAAAACCTTCCCTGGCTATCCTGTTGTAAATCAGAAAACTTTCTCTGATAAACTAACAGACTGTAAATCTAGAAACTTTCCCTACCCGTCCTGTAATAAATCCAGAAAATTTCTCTGTTTAGCCTACTTATAATTAGGCTCCACTATTAGACAAATAAAATACGGAGCAAGCCAGAGATAGTACTATGTCCATAATTTAGCCGCACAAACATTTCATTTCTCCCACTAGAATATCATTGATTATTCTTATTTCGTTCATTTGTTATTCATTCCCCTCGCCATAATATGGTTTTTTATTTATTATGTAGATGAGTTACCAATATGTACACTCTTAAAGATGGTGTCCTAAATGTTATTTTGAATTAATTTTTTTAATGTTATTATTAATTTTTGTATAAGTATCTTATCAATCAAATTTTATCTGTTCAAGGAAAGGAACACTAATTTAATAGACAAATAAGAGATGTAAGGTTGATGGTTTTAATATTTTTAAAATTAAAAATAAATAATTATAGTTTTACACTTTAGATTTTAGTTAATTTTATATTTACAAAACAAGAAAACCTAGATTTTACATATATTGTTATTATTCAATTAAAAAAATAAATTTGATTTATAAGGTAAATAATTATAATTTTTAGATGATATCAATAGAGGTAAAATATAGAAGCATACATGAGATCATGAGGGTGTCTATAAGAACATCTTATTTATTCTATCTATTCATGTTGTTTATCTATTTTTATAAATAATATTTTTTTATCTATATACTCTTTTATTTTACTCATCTTCCTTTTTCTGCATATGGTTGTGGTGAATGTATGTTTTTAAATATTTTCTAAAAAGGAATTGTGAATTCCAACAAATATAAT
Source organism: Wollemia nobilis (assembly GCA_028583015.1). Taxonomy (NCBI): domain Eukaryota; kingdom Viridiplantae; phylum Streptophyta; class Pinopsida; order Araucariales; family Araucariaceae; genus Wollemia; species Wollemia nobilis. The sequence continues at coordinate 119,125 of JAQPPZ010001975.1, forward strand.
TATTTATTGTTATTATTTAATTAAAAAAATAAATTTTATTTATAAGGTAAATAACTATAATTTTTAGATGATATCAATAGAGATAAAAGATAGAAGCATATGTGAGATCATGAGGGTGCCTATAGGAACACACATCTTATTTATTCTATCTATTCATGTTGTTTATCTATTTTTATAAATAATTTTTTTTATCTATATACTCTTTTATTTTACTCATCTTCCTTTTTCTGCATATGGTTGTGGTGAATGTATGTTTTGGAATATTTTATATAAATGAATTGTGAATTCCAACAAATATAATTATTTATTTTTATTATTCAATTAAAAATATATATATATATTTATAAGGTAAATAACCATAATTTTTAGATGTCATAAACGTAGGTGAAAGATAGAAGTATATGTGAGATCATGGGGGTGCCTATAGGAACACACATATTATTTATACTATCCATTTATGTTGTTTATCTATTTCTATATATTTTTTTATCTGAATGCTCTTCTATTTCATTCCTCTTCCTTTTTTATGCATATGGTTGTGGTGAATGTATGTTTTGGAATATTTTCCAAAAAGAATTGTGAATTCCAACAAAGATAAAGTACAAATTTTTATCAAATAAGTACAACAAAAAATCCTCAAACGTTGAAAAAATAAATCCAATAGAATAAAAAAGAAAATAAATATTCCATATTTATTTGTGGTTGAAAAAGTAGAACACTTAGAATTTTATTATAGGGATGTCAATATTGTGAATCATGGGAAAGTTTACTTTGAAAATATAACACATTCTTCATAAATAATATTATAAAAATAAATCATCAGCTATTCTCCCATTGTTGGGGTCCACCCGTTCCTTGCGGGCTTTTAATTTTAAATTTTCTTCCACATATTCGTTCTTGAGAGGTCAGTGCGGGTTTGTTTTTTCTGCCTTCTCTCAAATTTTCTAGCACCTTGCTTGTGATTGTTATTTCTTCTTGGTTGGTGTTATTGGCAATTTATCACATTTGGGGTGGTCGACTGTTAATCTCCTTTTGGAGATTATTTTTTGGGTTGTGTTTTATTTTCTCTCCCCCTAGGAGTTGCTATGTAAGGTTGTGGATTTTCCTTTAAAACTCTCTTTCTTAATATTACCAAAAAATGTTATAAAAATAAATCATCAAAATAAAGTCAATAGTAAATAAAGGTCAAAATGATCCTTCAAAGGAGAAGAACTTATCAATAAAATGGAAAAATAAAATCCTATTAAGGAGCTTTAAAATGGAAAAATAAAATCCTATTAATGAGCTTTACAACTTGCCTCACAAAATAGGGCATAATAGCTTACTAGACATTTTAGTATTTAGGCATGAAAAGAAACTTGCATGTAGTTCTATATGTACTTTAAGGTAACCTAGCAATGTCTACCTTGTTCTTATGGGCTCTTTCTAGCCATTGTTGTTGATTATTTAGATACCTACATATTGCTTGATGAGTTAGCTATTTTTTAATATTGAAGGGCATATTGTGATCACCATAGTGTGTGTTGAAGATCTTCAAATACAAATATCAATATCTTTGTCGAGGAGGTAGAGTTATAGATTCAAGTTTGGGGAGGGGTTGATCCATCTCATGTACCCTTGGAAAGAGAACAAATGATTTATTGGTCTATACAAGCATTCATTAAGAGGAGATATGTATCATATATAATGTTTTCTCTCCTTTGTCCCTCAATTTAGATTATTTATAATTTGATTTTATTAGGTGAATTCCAACTTTGATGAAGTACTTATAAATGCTCTTAACATATCCTATGGGCAAGTGTTTTGCAAGCCTTCAAGTATTCTCTATATTCCAATAGGTGGATTTATGGTTTCATATTTGAAGAGAGGTTGATCCATCTCAGGCATAGGATTTTATAAAAAATTCAACACCTATGATATCAAAGCACTACCAAATGAACATAAATGAATATGAAATAACATCAATGGTAGAAAAATTCAACCTTGTTGTCAACATCTAGGATAAATGAAGAGAGTTGGAGGTAATTTTTAGTCTATTCCTTGATAATTTTAACCACTGACAAGTCTTTGTTAATGATGAGAAAATCATTGAATTTCTCATCAAATAAGGTCCACACATAGAGGGTAAAAATGAATATGGAAATAACATAAAATAAAGGATAATTCCATTATAGACCAATAACTTACTGAATGGTTTAATAACTCAAGAAAAGTTTTTCAATCCACATGAGAGTGTTCAAAAGTCTAGTATCAAGGTGAAGGCCTCCTCCTACCACCCCATATAAATCATTAAAAAAAAAAATTGCTACTTGGTAAAGAATACATTGAAGAATACATCTATCTATTCAAGGAATGTTGTGGAAAATACAAAGATATAATTACTTGGTGTTTTGATAATGTGAAGTTTTATGACAAAAACACCATATAAAATGACATTAAACTAGAACTTGGTGGAAAATGATTTAAGAAGAAACACCATATGAATCCTAAAATCTAGGTGGTAATGAAAAGGAGCTATTAAAACTCCTATAGGATCAAATTAAAATTTTAATTTAACACTCTACCTTGGTGTCTAGATTGGCGTTAGTCTTAAAAAAAACTACAACAATAAGTTGTGTGTATACTTTAGGAATATTAATAGGAAATGGTTGAAATATCACTACCCTACATATTATTAGTCATAATTTATAGAATGTGACAAGATAATACATATTTTCTCACTTGGGTTATTTCTTAAGGTATGATCAAATTTGGTTTAATGATGATGATCAAGAAAAAATATCTTTTTCACCAAATGGGAGACCTTCACTTAATAAAAAATTGCATTTAGGTTGTTAAATGATAAAACCACCTTTTAACAAGCCATGAAAATGACATTCATAGAAATAGATAATGATATTATTCTCATAAATTTTGATGATTTGGATATCTTGTCAAAATAAAAAAAGCATTATTGAGCATTTATAGTCTATCTTCCAAAGGTGTGAGGATTTTGGTACCTCACACAATTCTAAAAGGTCAATTTTCATGGCCCAAGAGGGTAAGTTGTTGGGATATTTAGTATAAAAAATATTGTATAACCATAGATCCAAATAGGATAAAAGTGATCCAACACCTCTTATCACCCATATCAATAAAAGGAATCTAAAATTTGCTAGTATAAATCCAATTTGTTGCTAATTTTATAACCAATTTGGTGCAACTATCTAGGCCAATCACCAAAATATTAAAGAAATATGCAAGCATAGTATATATCGAAGAAGGGAAGAGGGCTTTCCAAAATATCTAGGATACCATCACTAATGTTCCAGTCCTTGTCAACACTAATTTGTCCAAATAATTTTGGTTCTATATGTTTGGGATAAATAGAAGCATTTTTATTGCATCGACCCAAAATAATGATAAGGACAAAGGACATTACTTATCTTTTATGAGTTAGTTCCTACATAACTATGATTAAATGTAAACATTCATTTAGAAAAAGGTATTTTATATGATGAAAGACCTAACAAAATGTAGGTACTATCTATCCTAAAGTAAAGCCTTTTTTTTTGTAGTCCACCCTCATAACTAATCTATAGTGCTTCTTAGAAACTAGGAAAAAAGAGAGTCAAGTGGATACATAAAATTTAGAAGCTTGATATAGATATTAAACCCATAAATATCATTAAGGAAAGAAATCTATGTGAGAAATATACATTGTATATCATTAAAAACCAAGTTGTTGTAGTAGAGGAAGTAGAATCTAATTATTAGACAAGATGGATGAGAGATATAAGTAGGTACACGTAAACTAGATAGGTCCTACAAGGGTTGAGACCTACAAAAAGGGGATTGATCGACATATAAGGCAATACATTGTGTATGACTAGATGGTGTACTATTTAGAAGAAGATATGATAGTATTATTATTAGACGAATTAAAGAAGAAAGAGTATAATAACTAATCAAATACTACCTTGATGAAGTATGGTATTATTCTATGCCAACCATGGCACATAATATCTTGAGTAAGACACTGCTAGCTTTCCATTTTTTATAATTTCTTTTAGTGGATCAGAAATTGCAAGGCATGTTTCATGTTTATGGGAAGAAGAAGAAAAGTTCCAATGCCCTTGAAACACATTATAGTTACTAAGTCTTTCCGAGAGTGGGGTTTGGACTTCATTGGTAAAATAAATTGGTTATTTTGTGCAAGACAAAAATATATTTTAAATACAACTAATTATTTGACAAAATGGGTTGAAACAATGTCAATTAGATAATCTAAATAGGATGTGATTGTCTAGTTTTTAGAATATATCATCATCATATTTGGGGCTCCATCCACCATAGTACATTTATTGGATTCAAAGTGATAAAAAATTACTAGAATATGGTTTTGTGCTCAAGAAGTCCTACAACTACTACTCCCATGGTAATTGTGTGGTATATTTTTCTAAAAATAACGTCATAAGGGTATTGAAGAAGATCATGGTTGAATCACAAAGGCACTGGTATTCCAAACTATGGAAAGCGCTATGGTTATACCAAGTGATACAGAAGGACTCCATAGGATCATCCCACTACAAGCCACTCTTTGGAAAGGGGGTCATGTTGCTAATCAATTTGGAACTTCCTTCCTTTTAAATGTTATAATAATTAGATATTGAATACATTGACATCAAACCAAAGAAAACTAAAGTAAGCATGACTAAATACACTACTAGCCTAGGAAGGAGAAAGAGAATAGGATTTCAAGAGGATGGTGCAATATCAAAAGAAAATTAAGAGATGGTTTAACAAATAAATCATCCAGATGTGAAAATAAGGCAATTTTATATTCAAATGGGATGAGATGAGGACAAAGCCAAACTAGGGGCCACATAAAACTTGATTCCCTCTAGAGTAGAGCATTCTCTAGATTTTTTCTTTGAATGCTTAGAAACAAGCTAGAATGGATGAGAGATTACTCCTAATTTTGGTGAATGGAAAACATATTTAGCCCATCTAAAAAAATATTTTATATACAAAAAAATGTAAAATATGTGAATAATCCCTTTATTTTAAAACAAAAATTAGCTGCTATTCTTGGTCATTGTCTTTCCTTTTCCTCTAAAAGAACAATGATAACATCAATAATGACAACTTGGACACCACAACTGCAAAGAATGGAAAAATAGTAAGTTTTTTTTGCCCTAGGGTTTGTGTTGTCATTGGTTTTGGTAAAATCGATTGATTTGGTTCAGTGAAGCATTGAAATTATTATTAGTTTTATTAAATCAAACTGTAGTTAATATAGATCAATTGCCTTTACTCCTAATTTACATTTATTTATTGAAAATCATGGTGTATGTTTGTTCGTATTTAAATATTATTGTGTGAATATGTTGCGCTTAGCTAGTCACATAAGGAGTTTGTACTTTCTTAATAAAGCTCCATGGAAGGAAACTAATAGGGTTCCATGCAAGGAACCTAATAGTTTTAAAAGTATTAATTTATTTAGATGTAGTAGATAGATATTAAAAATAGAATTATGATATTATAAAGGATATTGTATGAAAATATTTAACAAAAATATTGAACATTAAAATATTTATATTTTAAAAAATAAATAAAGAATTAAAAAAAATTTAAAAATCTAACTATGATAAAAATTGAATCTATTTATATGATTTATCAAAGTGAGGATCATAGTAGAACCCTTTTTCTCCAAATAGTTAGAATATTTCACCGTTATAATTATATCATCCAAAAATTATTTAAGGAGTATATTTTGTCTCAACCTCTCTAAGGTTTCACCTTTATAATTATATCCTCCAACTATTATAATTATAAATTAAGATGAGAACCTTCTTATTGGAGGAGATATGAATATCACATTAGAGGATTGGTAAAATATAGGGGAAAAAAGGAATCATGATTCCAAAAAAGACTTGGTTAAGTATATAATTGCCCAAGAAAATCTACAGGATATCATAAGTATACTTGGGAAAATAGAAGATCAGGAATTCATTACATTGCTGAAAGATTGGACAAATTTCTATCTGGTGAAAATCTTCTATCCATTTACAGTCTTCTAAATAGTCACCCCTCATCCAAAGTGTAATATCTAATCATAAACCAATTCTTTTGGAAAAAAAGACAAAATATTCAAGAATTTATAAATATTACATTTAAAGACAACTCAAGATGAGCAAAGATAGATTTTTTTAGACCTCTAGTTGAGAACAATTGGAAATAGAAAACTACTTCAAAAAAACCACAAGACATCTGGAAGGAGCAAATTCTAAGACTTAAAAAATAAATTAGAAAATGACTATCCAAAAAGCGACGTCAAAGAAAAGAGTTGATTTTACAACTTGATAAATTGGAAATAGAGTTAGAAGATACTTCTCCTCTTCCCTAGCATGTTGAGAAAAGAAATGAGTTGTTGGTTGAACTATGCAAGTTGAATATTGTAGAAGAGACCCAGTGGAGATTAAAATATAGGATGGTATTGTTACAGAAAGGGGATAAAAACACAAAAAAAAATTCATCTCAAAAATCTTTAAAATTATTTTAGGAATACTATTAGAAGTATTAAGGAGTATGGCATCATCTACATAGAGAAAGAAAAATTAAAAGAATTGGCTAAAAATTACTTTTCAAAGCTGCTCACTCATGAACCTGGAGATCTTCATGCCCAAGATCTTTTGTTTCAGAATATTCCATCTTCTCTTACTCAAGAGGACAAAGCTAGTTTATGTTCCCAAGTTACTAAAGAAGAATTAGAGTCTATGGTGGATTCTCTCCCTATAGATAAATCTCGAGGACCATATGGTTTCACTTATAATTCCTATCAACAATTCACGTATCTTATTGGTGATGACCTATTGCATATGATTGAAAATATTAGAAAGAAAGGTACTCTTTCTAGAGCCATTAATTCAATATTCCTTGCTATAATCTCCAAGGAGATGAATTCCACTACTTTTAACCGATTCAGGCCAATTTCTCTTTGCAACTCCTCTTATAAAATTGAGAAAAAGATAATTGCTAATCGAATCAAAAAGTTGCTTAGAAAATTAATCTCTGAAGAACAAGGAGGTTTTATCCCTAGAAAGAAAATATATGACAACATAATTATGGCTCATGAGACTCTTCATTCCTATTCCAATATAAAATCAAAGGAGATTGCCATAAAATTGGATATGGCAAATGCTTTTGATAGAGTCAACTTACAATTTTTGGAAATAACTTTCATTAACTTTGGGTTTCCAACCCAAATGGTTCAATGGATTGGAGCTTGTATCAAAGCTCCTTGGATCTCCCCTTTGATCAATGGAGAACCTTCTACCTTCTTTCAACCTTCTAGAGGAATTCACCATAGACTGTCACCATATAAGATCTTAGAGTATTACCTATTGTCATGAAGACAACTTGGTTCTAAAACTTAGATGTCAATTCTAAAATTCTAACCTAGATTGGGGCTACTCAATCGGTTTTATCTTTTACATTGAACTTGGTATGTTAGGGCTTCATGAAAAGCCCTGCCCTAATTGAAAATCAAAGACCCCTTTGCAAAACTTGTTCTCTATCCTTATTAGAAAAAAGAACTAAGAAATAACCATTGGGGTAAGCAAATATATATATATATATATATATATATATATATATATATATATATATATATATATATATATATATATATATATATATATATATATATATAAGACGAAAACGTTTACAAATTACATCAACAACCACCCTCAAGAGGTTTGAACACAAGACCACTTAAGAAACAATCACCATCTTTAGCCACTAGGGCAACTGCCTATGGGTAAGCAAAAATATTTAACTCAACTTTAATTCTCCATTGTCTAGAAACCCACATTCTTAAAAGTAAAGATCATTTTTGGCAATGTTTCACCATATTCACTTTATGTCTAAGTTTATTCCTCCATGGTTATACTACAACCCTAATTTGATATTTTAAAGTCAATCCTTTACCTCTTGTGTATTTGTGTCCTTCATTCTACCCTTATTCGAGATTGGCTAGAATAAATGAATATATATAAATTGTGAAAAGTGTTTTGTATTAATTCACCATTATATATAATTCTCTCCACTTAATACAAATATTAACTATGATAACATACTTAAATAATTTTCAACCTTTGACACTTGACTAGTACAGTCTGATTAAAAATCTACCAAACCAGAGTTGAAGGCTTCCAAAGATCTGTGGTACATTGAATTCAAGTTTTTCTAAGAAATTAAGACATCATCGTAATAACCATCATCATGCCGCAGAATACTGTTTTTCATGTCGAGGGAATTCGCAGTGATTCCCAGAGAACAAACATTGAGACAAAGGTGAGAAAGGTGGGCGGAATCAAAGCGGTCAATGTTGATACTGGAAACAACAAAGTGGCTGTAACCCACGAGTCGAGCACGACTACCGACTCTCTAGGTATGCTGCAATAAGGCGTTCTTGTTTTGTTGTTCCCATATGCAAGCCTTCAAATAAACCACGCCGTACATATGCTCCATGTTAAAAAAAAAAAAAAAAAAAACTTTAGTTTACACTTTATTTGTAGTAAAGTTAATTTTTATAACGCTGGATTATATAAACGTATTTAATTTTTTGGTGGTTTGTTCAGTTAAAGCACTGGACAGCATTAAAGGCATCAGTGTGAGCCTTGAAACCACAAGGGTGTTAGAGTAAATCACTATATAAAATATATTTATATAGAAAAGCAATTATAGTGTTTCAAACTTTAACAGCAGAATTAACAAAATAAGACAAACACACACAGAAGAAGAGACAACGATTTTAACGTGGTTCACCCAATGTGGGTTACATCCACCGAGAATTTTCAGTCCTTCCTTTCTCAATCCAAGCAATAGAGGGTTACAACCTACAACAAACATCTGCTGTAATTTCCTCTCTATATTTCCAAGGAATCAACACAAGTAATTTTCATTGTCATGGTATTCTCTATTTTTTCCTCACAACTATATATAAGAAAAAAATAGAAAAACAAACCGCTTTTCTTAATACATTCCAAGATTAACACCGAGTTCCCAACATCTAATTTTGGGATAAAAAACAAAAAAAACTTTCCCCGGTCGTCCCGTTGTAAATCCGAAAACTTTCTCTGGTAGACTAACAGATTGTAAATCTGGAAACTTTCCCTGCCCGTCCTGCAGTAAATCCAAAAACTTTCTCTGTTTAGCCTCCTCATAATTAGGCTCCATTCCTAACAATCTCCCACTTGGAGACTAATTCCATTGCACCATACCGCAACCAAGGACTGAAAAATTCTCATCATGGCCTCTTATTCCTTAAGGCCAACTAAAGTTGAGCAAAAGCTCAACTTTTCTCTTGACACCACTTTTGTAAGCATGTCAGCAGGATTTTGTGATGTGTGAACTTTCCCTAATTTCAAAGATCCATCTTCCACTACCGATCTAATGAAATGATACCCGAGTTTGATGTGTTTAGTTTTTGAATGGAATGCCGAATTCTTCGCAAGGTGTATAGCACTCGGCTATCACTCCACAACCTATTATCCTCTTGCTTCTTCCCCAGTTCTTCCATTAGTCTTTGCAACCAAACCATCTCTTTGCTTGCTTCGTAGCAACATATTCAGCTTCAATGGTTGAAAGGGCAACTACGTGTTGGAGTTTAGAAATCCAACTAACCGCTCCTCCTCCTATAGTAAATATGTAGCTAGTAGTGCTCCTTCCACCATCAAGATCACCCGCCATATCAGAATCTACAAAACCTTTCAAGCATATATTAGAGCCTCCAAAATTCAAAGAATAATTTGAAGTTCCTCTCAAGTACCTGAGTATCCATTTTACCGCTTGCCAATGTCCTTTTCTCGGATTACTCATAAATCTACTCACTACTCCCACTGCATGGGCAATGTCTGGTCTTGTACAAACCATTGCATACATCAAGCTTCCAACCGTTGATGCATAGGGAACCTTAGCCATATGCTCTTGTTCCTTTTGTGTTTTGGGACACAAATCTTTTGTGAGTTTGAAATGCTTTGCCAATGGAGTAGCAACAGACTTTGCATTGTTCATGTTGAATCTCTTAAGCACTTTTTCAATGTATTTTGCTTGTGATAATTTCAGAGTGTGACTCTCCTTGTCTCTTGTTATCCTCATACCAAGGATTTTTTTGGCTTCTCCCAAATCCTTCATGGCAAAGGATTTAGCCAACTTCTTCTTGAGCATGTTTATATCTTGCATATTTGTACCTGCAACTAACATGTCATCCACATACAATAGCAAAATAACATAGTTACCATTTCCAGTTTGCTTAAAATATACACAATGATCACTTTGACATCTTTCAAACCTTTGATTAGCCATGAACTTATCAAATTTTAAATACCACTGTCTAGGAGCTTGTTTTAACCCATACAAGCTCTTTTTTAGTTTTACATACCCAATCCTCTTTACCTTTCACCTGAAAGCCTTCTGGTTGGTGCATATAAATTTCCTCCTCCAAATCACCATGAAGAAATGTTGTCTTCACATCCAATTGCTCCAGATACAAATTTTCTATAGCTATAAGACTCAAAATAGCTCTAATAGAGGTCATTTTTACAACTGGAGAAAAAATCTCATCAAAATCAATACCTTTTTTCTGAGTGAATCCCTTGACCACTAGTCTTGCTTTGTATCTCTTATGCCCTTCATTCTCCTCTTTAATCCTGTACACCCATTTATTGGTCAAAGCTCTTTTACCTTTGGGTAGCTCAACCAAATCCCAAGTTTGGTTGTGGAATAAAGAGTCCATTTCTTCATTCATTGCAAGCTCCCACTTATTCCTGGTATCCATCTCGTAATGCTTCCTGAAAACATTCTCGGCTCACCAAGATCAATATACAAAACATAATCAGAGAAACGTTGAGGAATTTTACTTATCCTGGTAGATCGTCTAACAACACTTTCTGGAGATTGAGGTGCTTGTTGCTCGTCTGTTGTACATTTTGATCTTCTACCACTTTTGGAGTTACCTTTTCTATGTGTCCATCAAGGTCTATGTATTCAGTAATTTCCTCTTTCTGTTTCTTTCCCTGCAACCGATCTTTATACAAGTTTTTTTCATTAAATATGACATCCCTACTTCTAATGACTTTTCGGTTATCACAATCCCATAATCTGTAACCCAAGCCATCAATACCATAACCAATAAAATAGCACTTTTGGGCCTTAGCATCTAACTTATTTCTGTTCTCTTTGTCTATATGCATAAAAGCCTCACATCCAAATACCTTAAGGAAAGAATAATTTACTGGTTTACCTCGTCCAAAGCTCTTTCGGAATTCCTCCATCCAAGGCACTAGACGGTCCTCTATTAATCAGATATACTGTAGTATCAACAACATGAGCCCATAAAAATAATGGTAAGCCTCCATGTATTCTCATGCTCCTAGCACGCTCCATGATGGTTCTATTCATTCTTTCAAAGCAACCCCATTTTCTTGAGGTGTTCTTGGAACTACCTTGATTCTTCTAATTCCATTTTTAGAACAAAACACATCAAATTCTCTACTGCAATATTCTCCACCATTATCCGACTTTAGACACTTTAACCTTTTTCCAGTTTCATTTTCAACTAATGCTTTCCAATTCTTGAAGGTATTAAAAACATCACTTTTATTCTTAATGCAATATATCCATGTTTTCCTTGTTGCATCATCAATAAAAAGTACATAGTAAGAGGAACCTCCAAGAGAAGTTACCCGAGCTGGGCCCCAAACATCTGAGTGCACAAGCTCCAATTTCTCTTTCTTCCTTTCCTTGCCATCCTTGAGAAATCTAACTCTCTTTGCTTTACCATAAACACAATCCTCACAGAATTCCAAATCAATCTCTTTTAACTTAGGCAATAACTTTCTTGAATGTAAAATTTCCATACCTTTTCCACTCATATGGCCAAGTCTTTGGTGCCACAAAGATGCACTCTCACCTCTAGAAACTAAATTCATGGAGCAGTGAGAAAAATCAGTAAGTAAATAAAGAGTACCCACCAATTTACCTCTAGCTACTATCAATGAACCTTTAGTAACTTTCCAAGCATTTTCTCCGAATGCAACCGTGTATCCTTCACCATCAAGCTTACTTGCCGATATAAGATTTCTCTTTAAATCTGGTATGTGTCTCACCTCTTTAAGAGCCCATTGACATCCATTTGGGGATTTAATCAAAATCTTTCCAATACCCATGATTTTACATGGTTGGTCATTTCCCAATAGAACCTCGTCCATAATCTCCAGAAACATAATCTATGAAGTATTCCTTATGTGAGGTAGCATGGAATGAAGCACCACTATCAATTACCCAATAATCACTATTTCTATCAAGAGATAAGATTAAAGCATCTTGTAGAATTTGTCCAGTAATATTGGCTTCTGAAGTGTTACCATTATTATCATTACCTTCATTTCCATCACCCTTTCTTTGCCAACAAATCCTTCTTGAGATGACCCTTTTTGCCATAGTGCCAACACCCGTAGCTTTCCTTTTCCACGTGATTTGGATCTCGCCTTTGGATTTGCCATGATGTGAACTCTTGCCTCTTTCTCTTCCTCTTCCTCTATTCTCAACAGTTTTGGTTTTTCTTCTCATGTCCTCACTGAGTATCACACCAACCACATCATCAAATTCTAATTTATTTGAACTCGAAGCAGAGTTACTTACCGCCATTACCAAATTGTTCCAACTTTCAGGAAGAGAGCATAAGATTAATAAGGCCCTAAGCTCATCATCAAAATCCAATCCTACTGAATGCAATTGATTAGTGACAGTATTAAATTCATTTAAATGATCATGCACAGATCCTCCTTCACTCATTTTCATGTTAAATAACCTTTTCATTAAGAATACCTTATTTGATGCTGATGGTTTCTCATACATCTTGGCCAACTTATCCATGACTCCCTTGGTAGTCTTTTCATCAGAGATGTTGAAGGCTACGGTGGCTCCCAAGCACAGCCTCACAGTACCCAATGCCTTTCTATCAAGGAGACTCCACTCCTCATCAGACATAGATGAAGGTCTCTCTGTTTCCCCCTCAAGAGGTAAGTAAAGATCCTTCTAGTACAAGTAATCCTCCATCTGCATCTTCCAGAATTGAAAGTTTTGGCCATTGAATTTTTGAACTCTAAACCTCCCTTCTTCCGCCATTGCTCCCACTTGATCCAGAAATTCTCCTTCTGTCAAGTGCACCCAACAAAACAACCGCTCTGATACCACTTGTTAGAGTAAATCACTATATAAAATATATTTATATAGAAAAGCAATTATAGTGTTTCAAACTTTAACAACAGAATTAACAAAATAAGACAAACACACATAGAAGAAGAGACAACAATTTTAACGTGGTTCACCCAATGTGGGTTACATCCACCAAGAATTTTTAGTCCTTCCTTTCTCAATCCAAGCAATAGAGGGTTACAACCTACAACAAACATCTGTTGTAATTTCCTCTCTATATTTCCAAGGAATCAACACAGTAATTTTCTTATTGTCATAGTATTCTTTGTTTTTCCTCACAACTATATATAAGAAAAAAATAGAAAAACAAACTGCTTTTCTTAATACATTCCAAGATTAACACTGAGTTCCCAGCATCTAATTTTGGGATAAAAACAAAAAAACTTTCCCTGGCTGTCCTGTTGTAAATCCGAAAACTTTCTCTGGTAGACTAACAGACTGTAAATCTGGAAACTTTCCCTGCCCGTCCTGCAGTAAATCCAAAAACTTTCTCTGTTTAGCCTCCTCATAATTAGGCTCCATTCCTAACAAAGGGACTATTAGACAATTAAAATACGAAGCAAGCCAGAGATAGTACTATGTCCATAATTTAGCCGCACAAACATTTCATTTCTCCCACTAGAATATCATTGATTATTCTTATTTCGTTCATTTGTTATTCATTCCCCTCGCCATAATATGGTTTTTTATTTATTATGTAGATGAGTTACCAATATGTACACTCTGAAAGATGGTGTCCTAAATGTTATTTTGAATTAATTTTTTTATGTTATTATTAATTTTTGTATAAGTATCTTATCGATCAAATTTTATCTGTTCAAGGAAAGGAACACTAATTTAATAGACAAATAAGAGATGTAAATTTGATGGTTTTAATGTTTTTAAAATTAAAAATAAATAATTATAGTTTTACACTTTAGATTTTAGTTAATTTTATATTTACAGAACAAGAAAACCTAGTTTTTACATATATTGTTATTATTTAATTAAAAAAATAAATTTTATTTATAAGGTAAATAACTATAATTTTTAGATGATATCAATAGAGGTAAAAGATAGAAGCATATGTGAGATCATGAGGGTGTCTAGAGGAACACACATTTTATTTATTCTATTTATTCATGTTGTTTATCTATTTTTATAAATAATTTTCTTTATCTATATACTCTTTTATTTTACTCATCTTCCTTTTTCTGCATATGGTTGTGGTGAATGTATGTTTTGGAATATTTTCTAATAAAGGAATTGTGAATTCCAACAAATATAATTATTTATTGTTATTATTTAATTAAAAAAATAAATTTTATTTATAAGGTAAATAACTATAATTTTTAGATGATATCAATAGAGGTAAAAGATAGAAGCATATGTGAGATCATGAGGGTGCCTATAGGAACACACATCTTATTTATTCTATCTATTCATGTTGTTTATCTATTTTTATAAATAATTTTTTTTATCTATATACTCTTTTATTTTACTCATCTTCCTTTTTTTGCATATGGTTGTGGTGAATGTATGTTTTGGAATATTTTCTAAAAAGGAATTGTGAATTCCAACAAATATAATTATTTATTGTTATTATTCAATTAAAAAAAATAAATTTTATTTATAAGGTAAATAACCATAATTTTTAGATGTCATAAACATAGGTGAAAGATAGAAGCATATGTGAGATCATGGGGGTGCCTATAGGAACACACATCTTATTTATACTATCCATTTATGTTGTTTATCTATTTCTATATATTTTTTTATCTGAATGCTCTTCTATTTCATTCCTCTTCCTTTTTTATGCATATGGTTGTGGTGAATGTATGTTTTGGAATATTTTCCAAAAAGAATTGTGAATTCCAACAAAGATAAAGTATAATTTTTTATCAAATAAGTACAACAAAAAATCCTCAAACGTTGAAAAAAGAAATCCAATAGAATAAAAAAGAAAATAAATATTCCATATTTATTTGTGGTTGAAAAAGTAGAACACTTAGAATTTTATTATAGGGATGTCAATATTGTGAATCATGGGAAAGTTTACTTTGAAAATATAACACATTCTTCATAAATAATATTATAAAAATAAATCATAAGCTATGCTCCCATTGTTGGGGTCCACCCGTTCCTTGTGGGCTTTTAATTTTAAATTTTCTTCCACATATTCATTCTTGAGAGGTCAGTGTAGGTTTGTTTTTTCTGCCTTCTCTCAACTTTTCTAGCACCTTGCTTGTGATTGTTATTTCTTCTTGGTTGGTGTTATTGGCGATTTATCCCATTTGGGGTGGTCGATTGTTAATCTCCTTTTGGAGATTATTTTTTGGGTTGTGTTTGTTTTTCTCTCCCTCTTAGAGTTGCTATGTAAGGTTGTGGATTTTCTTTTAAAACCCTCTTTCTTAATATTACCAAAAAATTTTATAAAAATAAATCATCAAAATAAAGTCAATAGTAAATAAAGGTCAAAATGATCCTTCAAAGGAGAAGAACTTATCAATAAAATGGAAAAATAAAATTCTATTAAGGAGCTTTAAAATGGAAAAATAAAATCCTATTAAGGAGCTTTACAACTTGCATCACAAAATAGGGCATAATAGCTTACTACACATTTTAGTATTTAGGCATGAAAAGAAACTTGCATGTAGTTCTATATGTACTTTAAGGTAACCTAGCAATGTCTACCTTGTTCTTATGGGCTCTTTCTAGCCATTATTGTTGATTATTTAGATACCTACATATTGCTTGATGAGTTAGCTATTTTTTAATATTGAAGGGCATATTGTGATCACCATAGTGTGTGTTGAAGATATTGTGATCAATGGTAGAAAAATTCAACTTTGTTGTCAACATCTAGGATAAATGAAGAGAGTTGGAGGTAATTTTTAATCTATTCCTTGATAAATTTTAACCACTGACAAGTCTTTGTTAATGATGAGAAAATCATTGAATTTCTCATCAAATAAGGTCCACACATAGAGGGTAAAAATGAATATGGAAATAACATAAAATAAAGGATAATTCCATTATAGACCAATAACTTACTGAATGGTTTAATAACTCAAGAAAAGTTTTTCAATCCACATGAGAGTGTTCAAAAGTCTAGTATCAAGGTGAAGGCCTCCTCCTACCACCCCATATAAATCATTAAAGGAAAAAATTGCTACTTGGTAAAGAATACATTGAAGAATATATCTATCTATTCAAGGAATGTTGTGGAAAATACAAAGATATAATTACTTGGTGTTTTGATAATGTGAATTTTTATGACAAAAACACCATATAAAATGACATTAAACTAGAACTTGGTGGAAAATGATTTAAGAAGAAACACCATATGAATCCTAAAATCTAGGTGGTCATGAAAAGGAGCTATTAAAACTCCTATAGGATCAAATTAAATTTTTAATTAAACACTCTACCTTGGTGTCTAGATTGGCATTAGTCTTAAAAATAACTACAACAATAAGTTGTGTGTATACTTTAGGAATATTAATAGGAAATGGTTGAAATATCACTATGCCTACATATTATTAGTCATAATTTATAGAATGTGACAAGATAATACATATTTTCTCACTTGGGTTATTTCTTAAGGTATGATCAAATTTGGTTTAATGATGATCAAGAAAAAATATCTTTTTCACCAAATGGGAGACCTTCACTTAATAAAAAATTGCATTTAGGTTGTTAAATGATAAAACCACCTTTTAACAAGCCATGAAAATGACATTCATAGAAATAGATAATGATATTATTCTCATAAATCTTGATGATTTGGATATCTTGTCAAAATAAAAAATGCATTATTGAGCATTTATAGTCTATCTTCCAAAGGTGTGAGGATTTTGGCACCTCACACAATTCTAAAAGGTCAATTTTCATGGCCCAAGAGGGTAAGTTGTTGGGATATTTAGTATAAAAAATATTTTATAACCATAGATACAAATAGGATAAAAGTGATCCAACATCTCTTATCACCCATATCAATAAAAGGAATCTAAAATTTGCTAGTATAAATCCAATTTGTTGCTAATTTTATAACCAATTTGGTGCAACTATCTAGGCCAATCACCAAAATATTAAAGAAATATGTAACCCTAGTATAGATCGAAGAAGGGAAGAGGGCTTTCCAAAAAATCTAGGATACCATCACTAATGTTCCAGTCCTTGTCAACACTAATTTGTCCAAATAATTTTGGTTCTATATGTTTGGGATAAATAGAAGCATTTTTATTGCATCGACCCAAAAGAATGATAAGGACAAAGGACATTACTTATCTTTTATGAGTTAGTTCCTACATAACTATGAGTAAATGTAAACATTCATTTAGAAAAAGGTATTTTATATGATGAAAGACCTAACAAAATGTAGGTACTATCTATCCTAAAGTAAAGCCTTTTTTTATTGTAGTCCACCCTCATAACTAATCTATAGTGCTTCTTAGAAACTAGGAAAAAAGAGAGTCAAGTGGATACATAAAATTTAGAAGCTTGATATAGATATTAAACCCATAAATATCATTAAGGAAAGAGCTCTATGTGAGAAATATACATTGTATATCATGAAAAACCAAGTTGTTGTAGTAGAGGAAGTAGAATCTAATGATTAGACAAGATGAATGAGAGATATAAGTAGGTACACGTAAACTAGATAGGTCCTACAAGGGTTGACACCTACAAAAATGGGATTGATCGACATATAAGGCAATACATTGTGTATAACTAGATGGTGTACTATTTAGAAGAAGATATGATAGTATTATTATTAGACGAAATAAAGAAGAAAGAGTATAATAACTAATAAAATACTAGCTTGATGAAGTATGGTATTATTCTATGCCAACCATGGCACATAATATCTTGAGTAAGACATTACTAGCTTTCCATTTTTTATAATTTCTTTTAGTGGATCAAAAATTGCAAGGCATGTTTCATGTTTATGGGAAGAAGAAGAAAAGTTCCAATGCCTTTGAAACCCGTCATAGTTACTAAGTCTTTCCTAGAGTGGGGTTTGGACTTCATTGGTAAAATAAATTGGTTACTTTGTGCAAGACAAAAATATATTTTAAATACAACTAATTATTTGACAAAATGGGTTGAAACAATGTCAATTAGATAATCTAAACAGGACGTGATTGTCTAGGTTTTAGAATATATCATCATCATATTTGGGGCTCCATCCACCATAGTACATTTATTGGATTCAAAGTGATAAAAAATTATTAGAATATGGTTTTGTGCTCAAGAAGTCCTACAACTACTACTCCCATGGTAATTGTGTGGTATATTTTTCTAAAAGTAACGTCATAAGGGTATTGAAGAAGATCATGGTTGAATCACAAAGGCACTGGTATTCCAAACTATGGAAAGCGCTATGGTTATAGCAAGTGATACAGAAGGCCTCCATAGGATCATCCCACTACAAGCCACTCTTTGGAAAGGGGGTCATGTTGCTAATCAATTTGGAACTTCCTTCCTTTTAAATGTTATAATAATTAGATATTGAATACATTGACATCAAACCAAAGAAAACTAAAGTAAGCATGACTAAATACACTACTAGCCTAGGAAGGAGAAAGAGAAAAGGATTTCAAGAGGATGGTGCAATTTCAAAAGAAAATTAAGAGATGGTTTAACAAATAAATCATCCAGATGTGAAAATAAGGCAATTTTATATTCAAATGGGATGAGATGAGGACAAAGCCAAACTAGGGGCCACATAAAACTTGATTCCCTCTAGAGTAGACCATTCTCTAGATTTTTTCTTTGAATGCTTAGAAACAAGCTAGAATGGATGAGAGATTACTCCTAACTTTGGTGAATGGAAAACATATTTAACCCATCTAAAAATATATTTTATATACAAAAAAATGTAAAATATGTGAATAATCCCTTTATTTTAAAATAAAAATTAGCTGCTATACTTGGTCATTGTCTTTCCTTTTCCTCTAAAAGAACAATGATAACATCAATAATGACAACATGGACACCACAGCTGCAAAGAATGGAAAAATAGCAAGTTTTTTTTGCCCTAGGGTTTGTGTTGTCATTGGTTTTGGTAAAATCTATCGATTTGGTTCAGTGAAGCATTGAAATTATTGTTAGTGTTATTAAATCAAACTGTAGTTAATATAGATCAATTGCCTTTACTCCTAATTTACATTTATTTATTGAAAATCATGGTGTATGTTTGTTCATATTTAAATATTATTGTGTGAATATGTTGCGCTTAGCTAGTCGTATAAGGAGTTTGTACTTTCTTAATAAAGCTCCATGGAAGCTCCATGGAAGGAAACTAATAGGGTTCCATGCAAGGAACCTAATAGTTTTAAAAGTATTAATTTATTTAGATGTAGTAGATAGATATTAAAAATAGAATTATGATATTATAAAGGTTATTGTATGAAAATATTTAACAAAAATATTGAATGTTAAAATATTTATATTTTAAAAAATAAATAAAGAATTAAAAAAAATGTAAAATTCTAAATATGATAAAAATTGAATCTATTTATATTATTTATCAAAGTGAGGATCATAGTAGAACCCTTTTTCTCCAAATAGTTAGAATATTTCACCGTTATGATTATATCATCCAAAAATTATTTAAGGAGTATATTTTGTCTCAACCTCTCTAAGGTTTCACCTTTATAATTATATCCTCCAAATATTATAACTATAAATTATGATGAGAACCTTCTTATTGGAGGAGATATGAATATCACATTAGAGTATTGGTAAAATATAGGGGAAAAAAGGAATCATGATTCCAAAAAAGACCTGGTTAAGTATATAATTGCCCAAGAAAATCTATAGGATATCATAAGTATACTTGGGAAAATAGAAGATCAGGAATTCATTACATTGCTGAAAGATTGGACAAATTTCTATCTGGTGAAAATATTCTATCCATTTATAGTCTTCTAAATAGTCACCCCTCATCCAAGGTGTAATATCTAATCATAAACCAATTTTTTTCGAAAAAAGGACAAAATATTCAAGAATTTATAAATATTACATTTAAAGACAACTCAAGATGAGCAAAGATAGATTTTTTTAGACCTCTAGTTGAGAACAATTGGAAATAGAAAACTACTTCAAAAATACCACAAGACATCTGGAAGGAGCAAATTCTAAGACTTAAAAAATAAATTAGAAAATGACTATCCAAAAAGTGACCTCAAAGAAAAGAGTTGATTTTACAACAACTTGATAAATTGGAAACAGAGTTAGAAGATACTTCTCCTCTTTCTTAGCATGTTGAGAAAAGAAATGAGTTGTTGGTTGAACTATGCAAGTTGAATGTTGTAGAAGAGACCCAATGGAGATTAAAATATAGGATGGTATTGTTACAGAAAGGTGATAAAAACACAAAAAAAAATTCATCTAAAAAATCTTTAAAATTATTTTAGGAATACTATTAGAAGTATTAAGGAGTATGACATCATCTACATAGAGAAAGAAAGATTAAAAGAATTGGCTAAAAAATACTTTTCAAAGCTGCTCACTCATGAACCTGGAGATCTTCATGCCCAAGATCTTTTGTTTCAGAATATTCCATCTTCTCTTACTCAAGAGGACAAAGCTAGTTTATGTTCCCAAGTTACTAAAGAAGAATTAGAGTCTATGGTGGATTCTCTCCCTAAAGATAAATGTCGAGGACCATATGGTTTCACTTATAATTGCTATCAACAATTCACGTATCTTATTGGTGATGACCTATTCCATATGATTGAAAATATTAGAAAGAATGGTACTCTTTCTAGAGCCATTAATTCAATATTCCTTGCTATAATCTCCAAGGATATGAATTCCATTACTTTTAACCGATTCAGGCCAATTTCTCTTTGCAACTCCTCTTATAAAATTGAGAAAAAGATAATTGCTAATCGAATCAAAAAGTTGCTTAGAAAATTAATCTCTGAAGAACAAGGAGGTTTTATCCCTAGAAAGAAAATATATGACAACATAATTATGGCTCATGAGACTCTTCATTCCTATTCCAATATCAAATCAAAGGAGATTGCCATAAAATTGGATATGGAAATTGCTTTTGATAGAGTCAACTTACAATTTTTGGAAATAACTTTCATTAGCTTTGGGTTTCCAACCCAAATGGTTCAATGGATTGGAGCTTGTATCAAAGCTCCTTGGATCTCCCCTTTGATCAATGGAGAACCTTCTACCTTCTTTCAACCTTCTAGAGGAATTCACCATAGACTGTCACCATATAAGATCTTAGAGTATTACCTATTGTCATGAAGACAACTTGGTTCTAAAACATAGATGTCAATTCTAAAATTCTAACCTAGATTGGGGCTACTCAATCGGTTTTATCTTTTACATTGAACTTGGTATGTTAAGGCTTCATGAAAAGCCCTGCTCTAATTGAAAATCAAAGACCCCTTTGCAAAACTTGTTCTCTATCCTTATTAGAAAAAAGAACTAGGAAATAACCATTGGGGTAAGCAAATATATATATATATATATATATATATATATATATATATATATAAAAGGAGAACGTTTACAAATTACATCAACAACCACCCTCAAGAGGTTTGAACACAAGACCACTTAAGAAAAAACCACCATCTTTAGTCACTAGGGCAACTGCCTATGCGTAAGCAAAAATATTTAACTCAACTTTAATTCTCCATTGTCTAGAAACCCACATTCTTAAAAGTAAAGATAATTTTTGGCAATGTTTCACCATATTCACTTTATGTCTAAGTTTATTCCGCCATGGTTACACTACAACCCTAATTTGCTATTTTAAAGTCAATCCTCTACCTCTTGTGTATTTGTGTCCTTCATTCTACCCTTATTCGAGATTGGCTAGAATAAATGAATATATATAAATTGTGAAAAGTGTTTTGTATTAATTTACCATTATATATAATTCTCTCCACTTAATACAAATATTAACTATGATAACATACTTAAATAATTTTCAACCTTTGACACTTGACTAGTACAGTCTGATTAAAAATCTACCAAACCAGAGTTGAAGGCTTCCAAAGATCTGTGGTACATTGAATTCAATTTTTTCTAAGAAATTAAGACATCATCATAATAACCATCATCATGCCGCAGAATACTGTTTTTCATGTAGAGGGAATTCGCAGTGATTCCCAGTGAACAAACATTGAGACAAAGGTGAGAAAGGTGGCCGGAATCAAAGCGGTCAATGTTGATACTGGAAACAACAAAGTGGCTGTAACCCACGAGTCGAGCACGACTACCGATTCTCTAGGTATGCTGCAATAAGGCGTTCTTGTTTTGTTGTTCCCATATGCAAGCCTTCAAATAAACCACGCCGTACATATGCTCCATGTTTAAAAAAGAAAAAAAAAAAAAACTTTAGTTTACACTTTATTTGCAGTAAAGTTTATTTTTGTAACGCTGGATTATATAAAAGTATTTAATTTTTTGGTGGTTTGTTCAGTTAAAGCACTGGACAGCATTAAAGGCATTAGTGTGAGCCTTGAAACCACAAGGGTGTTAGAGTAAATCACTATATAAAATATATTTATATAGAAAAGCAATTATAGTGTTTCAAACTTTAACAGCAGAATTAACAAAATAAGACAAACACACACAGAAGAAGAGACAATGATTTTAACGTGGTTCACCCAATGTGGGTTACATCCACCGAGAATTTTCAGTCCTTCCTTTCTCAATCCAAGCAATAGAGGGTTACAACCTACAACAAACATCTGCTGTAATTTCCTCTCTATATTTCCAAGGAATCAACACAGTAATTTTCTTATTGTCATAGTATTCTTTGTTTTTCCTCACAACTATATATAAGAAAAAAACAGAAAAACAAACTGCTTTTCTTAATACATTCCAAGATTAACACTGAGTTCCCAGCATCTAATTTTGGGATAAAAAACAAAAAAAACTTTCCCTGGCTGTCCTGTTGTAAATCCGAAAACTTTCTCTGGTAGACTAACAGACTGTAAATCTGGAAACTTTCCTTGCCCGTCCTGCAGTAAATCCAAAAACTTTCTCTGTTTAGCCTCCTCATAATTAGGCTCCATTCCTAACAATCTCCCACTTGGAGACTAATTCCATTGCACCATACTGCAACCAAGGACTGAAAATTTCTCATCATGGCCTCTTATTCCTTAAGGCCAACTGAAGTTGAGCAAAAGCTCAACTTTTCTCTTGACACCACTTTTGTAAGCATGTCAACAGGATTTTGTGATGTGTGAACTTTCCCTAATTTCAAAGATCCATCTTCCACTACTGATCTAATGAAATGATACCGAGTTTGATGTGTTTAGTTTTTGAATGGAATGTCGAATTCTTCGCAAGGTGTATAGCACTCTGGCTATCACTCCACAACCTATTATCCTCTTGCTTCTTCCCCAGTTCTTCCATTAGTCTTTGCAACCAAACCATCTCTTTGCTTTCTTCTGTAGTAGCAACATATTCAGCTTAGTGGTTGAAAGGGCAACTACGTGTTGGAGTTTAGAAATCCAACTAACCGCTCCTCCTCCTATAGTAAATATGTAGCCAGTAGTGCTCCTTCCACCATCAAGATCACCTGCCATATCAGAATCTACAAAACCTTTCAAGCATATATTAGAGCCTCCAAAATTCAAAGAATAATTTGAAGTTCCTCTCAAGTACCTGAGTATCCATTTTACCGCTTGCCAATGTCCTTTTCCCGGATTACTCATAAATCTACTCACTACTCCCACTGCATGGGCAATGTCTGGTCTTGTACAAACCATTGCATACATCAAGCTTCCAACCGTTGATGCATAGGGAACCTTAGCCATATGCTCTTGTTCCTTTTGTGTTTTGGGACACAAATATTTTGTGAGTTTGAAATGCTTTGACAATGGAGTAGCAACAGACTTTGCATTGTTCATGTTGAATCTCTTAAGCACTTTTTCAATGTATTTTGCTTGTGATAATTTCAGAGTGTGACTCTCCTTGTCTCTTGTTATCCTCATACCAAGGATTTGTTTGGCTTCTCCCAAATCCTTCATGGCAAAGGATTTAGCCAACTTCTTCTTGAGCATGTTTATATCTTGCATATTTGTACCTGCAACTAACATGTCATCCACATACAATAGCAAAATAACATAGTTACCATTTCTAGTTTGCTTAAAATATACACAGTGATCACTTTGACATATTTCAAACCTTTGATTAGCCATGAACTTATCAAATTTTAAATACCACTGTCTAGGAGCTTGTTTTAACCCATACAAGCTCTTTTTTAGTTTACATACCCAATCCTCTTTACCTTTCACCTGAAAGCCTTTTGGTTGGTGCATATAAATTTCCTCCTCCAAATCACCATGAAGAAATGTTGTCTTCACATCCAATTGCTCCAGATACAAATTTTCTATAGCTATAAGACTCAAAATAGCTCTAATAGAGGTCATTTTTACAATTGGAGAAAAAATCTCATCAAAATCAATACCTTTTTTTGAGCGAATCCCTTGACCACTAGTCTTGCTTTGTATCTCTTATGCCCTTCATTCTCCTCTTTAATCTTGTACACCCATTTATTGGTCAAAGCTCTTTTACCTTTGGGTAGCTCAACCAAATCCCAAGTTTGGTTGTGGAATAAAGAGTCCATTTCTTCATTCATTGCAAGCTCCCACTTATTCCTGGTATCCATCTGTAATGCTTCCTGAAAACATTTTGGCTCACCAGCATCAATATACAAAACATAATCAGAGAAACGTTGAGGAATTTTACTTATCCTGGTAGATCGTCTAACAACACTTTCTGGAGATTGAGGTGCTTGTTGTTGTTGTTGTACATTTTGATCTTCTACCACTTTTGGAGTTACCTTTTCTATGTGTCCATCAAGGTCTATGTATTCAGTAATTTCCTCTTTATGTTTCTTTCCTTGCAACCGATCTTTATACAAGTTTTTTTCATTAAATATGACATCCCTACTTCTAATGACTTTTCGGTTATCACAATCCCATAATCTGTAACCCAAGCCATCAATACCATAACCAATAAAATAGCACTTTTGGGCCTTAGCATCTAACTTATTTATGTTCTCTTTGTCTATATGCATAAAAGCCTCACATCCAAATACCTTAAGGAAAGAATAATTTACTGGTTTACCTGTCCAAAGCTCTTTCGGAATTCCTCCATCCAAGGCACTAGACGGTCCTCTATTAATCAGATATACTATAGTATCAACAACATGAGACCATAAAAATAATGGTAAGCCTGCATGTATTCTCATGCTCCTAGCACGCTCCATGATGGTTCTATTCATTCTTTCAGCAACCCCATTTTCTTGAGGTGTTCTTGGAACTACCTTGATTCTTCTAATTCCATTTTTAGAACAAAACACATCAAATTCTCTACTGCAATATTCTCCACCATTATCCAACTTTAGACACTTTAACCTTTTTCCAGTTTCATTTTCAACTAATGCTTTCCAATTCTTGAAGGTATTAAAAACATCACTTTTATTCTTAATGCAATATATCCATGTTTTCCTTGTTGCATCATCAATAAAAAGTACATAGTAAGAGGAACCTCCAAGAGAAGTTACCCGAGCTGGGCCCCAAACATCTGAGTGCACAAGCTCCAATTTCTCTTTCTTCCTTTCCTTGCCATCCTTGAGAAATCTAACTCTCTTTGCTTTACCATAAACACAATCCTCACAAAATTCCAAATCAATCTCTTTTAACTTAGGCAATAACTTTCTTGAATGTAAAATTTCCATACCTTTTCCACTCATATGGCCAAGTCTTTGGTGCCACAAAGATGCACTCTCACCTGTAGAAACTAAATTCATGGAGCAGTGAGAAAAATCAGTAAGTAAATAAAGAGTACCCACCAATTTACCTCTAGCTACTATCAATGAACCTTTAGTAACTTTCCAAGCATTTTCTCCGAATGCAACCGTGTATCCTTCACCATCAAGCTTACTTGCCGATATAAGATTTCTCTTTAAATCTGGTATGTGTCTCACCTCTTTAAGAGCCCATTGACATCCATTTGGGGATTTAATCAAAATCTTTCCAATACCCACGATTTTACATGGTTGGTCATTTCCCAATAGAACCTCGTCCATAATCTCCAGAAACATAATCTATGAAGTATTCCTTATGTGAGGTAGCATGGAATGAAGCACCACTATCAATTACCCAATAATCACTATTTCTATCAAGAGATAAGATTAAAGCATCTTGTAGAATTTGTCCAGTAATATTGGCTTCTGAAGTGTTACCATTATTATCATTACCTTCATTTCCATCACCCTTTCTTTGCCAACAGTCCTTCTTGAGATGACCCTTTTTGCCACAGTGCCAACACTGTAGCTTTCCTTTTCCACGTGATTTGGATCTGCCTTTGGATTTGCCATGATGTGAACTCTTGCCTCTTTCTCTTCCTCTTTCTCTTCCTCTATTCTCAATAGTTAAGGCGGTGCTAGATGATTCTCCTGTGGTTTTTCTTCTCATGTCCTCACTGAGTATCACACCAACCACATCATCAAATTCTAATTTATTTGAACTTGAAGTAGAGTTACTTACCGCCATTACCAAATTGTTCCAACTTTCAGGAAGAGAGCATAAGATTAATAAGGCCCTAAGCTCATCATCAAAATCCAATCCTACTGAATGCAATTGATTAGTGATAGTATTAAATTCATTTAAATGATCATGCACAGATCCTCCTTCACTCATTTTCATGTTAAATAACCTTTTCATTAAGAATACCTTATTTGATGCTGATGGTTTCTCATACATCTTGGCCAACTTATCCATGACTCCCTTGGTAGTCTTTTCATCAGAGATGTTGAAGGCTACGGTGGCTCCCAAGCACAGCCTCACAGTACCCAATGCCTTTCTATCAAGGAGACTCCACTCCTCATCAGACATAGATGAAGGTCTCTCTGTTTCCCCCTCAAGAGGTAAGTAAAGATCCTTCTAGTACAAGTAATCCTCCATCTGCATCTTCCAGAATTGAAAGTTTTGGCCATTGAATTTTTGAACTCTAAACCTCCCTTCTTCCACCATTGCTCCCACTTGATCCAGAAATTCTCCTTTTGTCAAGTGCACCCAACAAAACAACCGCTCTGATACCACTTGTTAGAGTAAATCACTATATAAAATATATTTATATAGAAAAGCAATTATAGTGTTTCAAACTTTAACAACAGAATTAACAAAATAAGACAAACACACACAGAAGAAGAGACAACAATTTTAACGTGGTTCACCCAATGTGGGTTACATCCATCGAGAATTTTTAGTCCTTCCTTTCTCAATCCAAGCAATAGAGGGTTACAACCTACAACAAACATCTGCTGTAATTTCCTCTCTATATTTCCAAGGAATCAACACAGTAATTTTCTTATTGTCATAGTATTCTTTGTTTTTCCTCACAACTATATATAAGAAAAAAATAGAAAAACAAACTGCTTTTCTTAATACATTCCAAGATTAACACTGAGTTCCCACCATATAATTTTGGGATAAAAAACAAAAAAACTTTCCCTGGTTGTCTTGTTGTAAATCCGAAAACTTTCTCTGGTAGACTAACAAACTGTAAATCTAGAAACTTTCCCTGCCCATCCTACAGTAAATCCAGAAACTTTCTCTGTTTAGCCTCCTCATAATTAGGCTCCATTCCTAACAAAGGGACTATTAGACAATTAAAATAGGGAGCAAGCCAGAGATAGTACTATGGCCATAATTTAGCCGCATAAACATTTCATTTCTCCCACTAGAATATCATTGATTATTCTTATTTCATTCATTTGTTATTCATTCCCCTCCCCATAATATGGTTTTTTATTTATTATGTAGATGAGTTACCAATATGTACACTCTGAAAGATGGTGTCCTAAATGTTATTTTGAATTAATTTTTTATGTTATTATTAATTTTTTTTATAAGTATCTTATCAATCAAATTTTATCTGTTCAAGGAAAGGAACACTAATTTAATAGACAAATAAGAGATGTAAGGTTTATGGTTTTAATATTTTTAAAATTAAAAATAAATAATTATAGTTTTACACTTTAGATGTTAGTTAATTTTATATTTACAGAACAAGAAAACCTAGATTTTACATATATTGTTATTATTTAATTAAAAAAATAAATTTTATTTATAAGGTAAATAACTATAATTTTTAGATGATATCAATAGAGGTAAAATATAGAAGCATATGTGAGATCATGAGGGTGTCTATAGGAACACACATCTTATTTATTCTATCTATTCATGTTGTTTATCTATTTTTATAAAAAAATTTCTTTATCTATATACTCTTTTATTTTACTCATCTTCCTTTTTCTGCATATGGTTATGGTGAATGTATGTTTTGGAATATTTTCTAAAAAGGAATTGTGAATTCCAACAAATATAATTATTTATTGTTATTATTTAATTAAAAAAATAAATTTTATTTATAAGGTAAATAACTATAATTTTTAGATGATATCAATAGAGGTAAAAGATAGAAGCATATGTGAGATCATGAGGGTGCCTATAGGAACACACATCTTATTTATTCTATCTATTCATGTTGTTTATCTATTTTTATAAATAGTTTTTTTTATCTATATACTCTTTTATTTTACTCATCTTCCTTTTTTTGCATATGGTTGTGGTGAATGTATGTTTTGGAATATTTTCTAAAAAGGAATTGTGAATTCCAACAAATATAATTATTTATTGTTATTATTCAATTAAAAAAAATAAATTTTATTTATAAGGTAAATAACCATAATTTTTAGATGTCATAAACATAGGTGAAAGATAGAAGCATATGTGAGATCATGGGGGTGCCTATAGGAACACACATCTTATTTATACTATCCATTTATGTTGTTTATCTATTTCTATATATTTTTTTATCTGAATGCTCTTCTATTTCATTCCTCTTCCTTTTTTATGCATATGGTTGTGGTGAATGTATGTTTTGGAATATTTTCCAAAAAGAATTGTGAATTCCAACAAAGATAAAGTACAAATTTTTATCAAATAAGTACAACAAAAAATCCTCAAACGTTGAAAAAAGAAATCCAATAGAATAAAAAAGAAAATAAATATTCCATATTTATTTGTGGTTGAAAAAGTAGAACACTTTGAATTTTATTATAGGGATGTCAATATTGTGAATCATGGGAAAGTTTACTTTGAAAATATAACACATTCTTCATAAATAATATTATAAAAATAAATCATCAGCTATGCTCCTGTTGTTGGGGTCCACCCGTTCCTTACGGGCTTTTAATTTTAAATTTTCTTCCACATATTCGTTCTTGAGAGGTCAGTGCGGGTTTGTTTTTTCTGCCTTCTCTCAACTTTTCCATCACCTTGCTTGTGATTGTTATTTCTTCTTGGTTGGTGTTATTGGCAATTTATCCCATTTGGGGTGGTTGACTGTTAATCTCCTTTTGGAGATTATTTTTTGGGTTGTGTTTTATTTTCTCTCCCTCTAGGAGTTGCTATGTAAGGTTGTGGATTTTCCTTTAAAACTCTCTTTCTTAATATTACCAAAAAATGTTATAAAAATAAATCATCAAAATAAAGTCAATAGTAAATAAAGGTCAAAATGATCCTTCAAAGGAGAAGAACTTATCAATAAAATGGAAAAATAAAATCCTATTAAGGAGCTTTAAAATGGAAAAATAAAATCCTATTAAGGAGCTTTACAACTTGCATCACAAAATAGGGCATAATAGCTTACTACACATTTTAGTATTTAGGCATGAAAAGAAACTTGCATGTAGTTCTATATGTACTTTAAGGTAACCTAGCAATGTCTACCTTGTTCTTATGGGCTCTTTCTAGCCATTATTGTTGATTATTTAGATACCTACATATTGCTTGATGAGTTAGCTATTTTTTAATATTGAAGGGCATATTGTGATCACCATAGTGTGTGTTGAAGATCTTCAAATACAAATATCAATATCTTTCTCGAGGAGGTAGAGTTATAGATTCAAGTTTGGGGAGGGGTTGATCCATCTCATGTACCCTTGGAAAGAGAAAAAATGATTTATTGGTCTATACGAGCATTCATTAAGAGGAGATATGTATCATATATAATGTTTTCTCTCCTTTGTCCCTCAATTTAGATTATTTATAATTTTATTTTATTAGGTGAATTCCAACTTTGATGAAGTACTTATAAATGCTCTTAACATATCCTATAGGCAAGTGTTTTGCAAGCCTTCAAGTATTCTCTATATTCCAATAGGTGGATTTATGGTTTCATATTTGAAGAGAGGTTGATCCATCTCAGGCATAGTATTTTATAAAAAATTCAACACCTATGATATCAAAGCACTACCAAATGAACATAAATGAATATGAAATAACATCAATGGTAGAAAAATTCAACCTTGTTGTCAACATCTAGGATAAATGAAGAGAGTTGGAGGTAATTTTTAGTCTATTCCTTGATAATTTTAACCACTGACAAGTCTTTTTTAATGATGAGAAAATCATTGAATTTCTCATCAAATAAGGTCCACACATAGAGGGTAAAAATGAATATGGAAATAACATAAAATAAAGGATAATTCCATTATAGAGCAATAACTTATTGAATGGTTTAATAACTCAAGAAAAGTTTTTCAATCCACATGAGAGTGTTCAAAAGTCTAGTATCAAGGTGAAGGCCTCCTCCCACCACCCCATATAAATCATTAAAGGAAAAAATTGCTACTTGGTAAAGAATACATTGAAGAATATATCTATATATTCAAGGAATGTTGTGGAAAATACAAAGATATAATTACTTTGTGTTTTGATAATGTGAAGTTTAATGACAAAAACACCATATAAAATGACATTAAACTAGAACTTGGTGGAAAATGATTTAAGAAGAAACACCATATGAATCCTAAAATCTAGGTGGTCATGAAAAGGAGCTATTAAAACTCCTATAGGATCAAATTAAATTTTTAATTAAACACTCTACCTTGGTGTCTAGATTGGCATTAGTCTTAAAAATAACTACAACAATAAGTTGTGTGTATACTTTAGGAATATTAATAGGAAATGGTTGAAATATCACTACCCCTACATATTATTAGTCATAATTTATAGAATGTGACAAGATAATACATATTTTCTCACTTGGGTTATTTCTTAAGGTATGATCAAATTTGGTTTAATGATGATGATCAAGAAAAAATATCTTTTTCACCAAATGGGAGACCTTCACTTAATAAAAAATTGCATTTAGGTTGTTAAATGATAAAACCACCTTTTAACAAGCCATGAAAATGACATTCATAGAAATAGATAATGATATTATTCTCATAAATCTTGATGATTTGGATATCTTGTCAAAATAAAAAATGCATTATTGAGCATTTATAGTCTATCTTCCAAAGGTGTGAGGATTTTGGCACCTCACACAATTCTAAAAGGTCAATTTTCATGGCCCAAGAGGGTAAGTTGTTGGGATATTTAGTATAAAAAATATTTTATAACCATAGATACAAATGGGATAAAAGTGATCCAACACCTCTTGTCACCCATATCAATAAAAGGAATCTAAAATTTGCTAGTATAAATCCAATTTTTTGCTAATTTTATAACCAATATGGTGCAACTATCTAGGCCAATCACCAAAATATTAAAGAAATATGCAACCCTAGTATAGATCGAAGAAGGGAAGAGGGCTTTCCAAAATATCTAGGATACCATCACTAATGTTCCAATCCTTGTCAACACTAATTTGTCCAAATAATTTTGGTTCTATATGTTTGGGATAAATAGAAGCATTTTTATTGCATCGACCCAAAAGAATGATAAGGACAAAGGACATTACTTATCTTTTATGAGTTAGTTCCTACATAACTATGAGTAAATGTAAACATTCATTTAGAAAAAGGTATTTTATATGATGAAAGACCTAACAAAATGTAGGTACTATCTATCCTAAAGTAAAGCCTTTTTTTTTTTGTAGTCCACCCTCATAACTAATCTATAGTGCTTCTTAGAAACTAGGAAAAAAGAGAGTCAAGTGGATACATAAAATTTAGAAGCTTGATATAGATATTAAACCCATAAATATCATTAAGGAAAGAGCTCTATGTGAGAAATATACATTGTATATCATGAAAAACCAAGTTGTTGTAGTAGAGGAAGTAGAATCTAATGATTAGACAAGATGGATGAGAGATATAAGTAGGTACACATAAACTAGATAGGTCCTACAAGGGTTGACACCTACAAAAAGGGGATTGATCGACATATAAGGCAATACATTGTGTATGACTAGATGGTGTACTATTTAGAAGAAGATATGATAGTATTATTATTAGACGAATTAAAGAAGAAAGAGTATAATAACTAATCAAATACTACCTTTATGAAGTATGGTATTATTCTATGCCAACCATGGCACATAATATCTTGAGTAAGACACTACTAGCTTTCCATTTTTTATAATTTCCTTTAGTGGATCAGAAATTGCAAGGCATGTTTCATGTTTATGGGAAGAAGAAGAAAAGTTCCAATGCCCTTGAAACCCATCATAGTTACTAAGTCTTTCCTAGAGTGGGGTTTGGACTTCATTGGTAAAATAAATTGGTTATTTTGTGCAAGACAAAAATATATTTTAAATACAACTAATTATTTGACAAAATGAGTTGAAACAATGTCAATTAGATAATCTAAATAGGACGTGATTGTCTAGGGTTTAGAATATATCATCATCATATTTGGGGCTCCATCCACCATAGTACATTTATTGTATTCAAAGTGATAAAAAAAATTTAGAATATGGTTTTGTGCTCAAGAAGTCCTACAACTACTACTCCCATGGTAATTGTGTGGTATATTTTTCTAAAAATAACGTCATAAGGGTATTGAAGAAGATCATGGTTGAATCACAAAGGCACTGGTATACCAAACTATGGAAAGCGCTATGGTTATACCAAGTGATACAGAAGGCCTCCATAGGATCATCCCACTACAAGCCACTCTTTGGAAAGGGGGTCATGTTGCTAATCAATTTGGAACTTCCTTCCTTTTAAATGTTATAATAATTAAATATTGAATATATTGACATCAAACCAAAGAAAACTAAAGTAAGCATGACTAAATACACTAGTAGCCTAGGAAGGAGAAAGAGAAAAGGATTTCAAGAGGATGGTGCAATATCAAAAGAAAATTAAGACATGGTTTAACAAATAAATCATCTAGATGTGAAAATAAGGCAATTTTATATTCAAATGGGATGAGATGAGGACAAAGCCAAACTAGGGGCCACATAAAACTTGATTCCCTCTAGAGTAGAGCATTCTCTATATTTTTTCTTTGAATGCTTAGAAACAAGCTAGAATGGATGAGAGATTACTCCTAACTTTGGTGAATGGAAAATATATTTAACCCATCTAAAAAAATATTTTATATACAAAAAAATGTAAAATATGTGAATAATCCCTTTATTTTAAAATAAAAATTAGCTGCTATTCTTGGTCATTGTCTTTCCTTTTCCTCTAAAAGAACAATGATAACATCAATAATGACAACTTGGACACCACAGCTGCAAAGAATGGAAAAATAGCAAGGTTTTTTTGCCCTAGGGTTTGTGTTGTCATTGGTTTTGGTAAAATCTATCGATTTGGTTCAGTGAAGCATTGAAATTATTGTTAGTGTTATTAAATCAAACTGTAGTTAATATAGATCAATTGCCTTTACCCCTAATTTACATTTATTTATTGAAAATCATGGTGTATGTTTGTTCGTATTTAAAGATTATTGTGTGAATATTTTGCGCTTAGCTAGTCGTATAAGGAGTTTGTACTTTCTTAATAAAGCTCCATGGAAGCTCCATGGAAGGAAACTAATAGGGTTCCATGCAAGGAACCTAATAGTTTTAAAAGTATTAATTTATTTAGATGTAGTAGATAGATATTAAAAATAGAATTATGATATTATAAAGGTTATTGTATGAAAATATTTAACAAAAATATTGAACGTTAAAATATTTATATTTTAAAAAATAAATAAAGAATTAAAAAAAATGTAAAAATCTAACTATGATAAAAATTGAATCTATTTATATGATTTATCAAAGTGAGGATCATAGTAGAACCCTTTTTCTCCAAATAGTTAGAATATTTCACCGTTATAATTATATCATCCAAAAATTATTTAAGGAGTATATTTTGTCTCAACCTCTCTAAGGTTTCACCTTTATAATTATATCCTCCAAATATTATAATTATAAATTATGATGAGAACATTCTTATTGGAGGAGATATGAATATCACATTAGAGTATTGGTAAAATATAGGGGAAAAAAGGAATCATGATTCCAAAAAAGACCTGGTTAAGTATATAATTGCCCAAGAAAATCTACAGGATATCATAAGTATACTTGGGAAAATAGAAGATCAGGAATTCATTACATTGCTGAAAGATTGGACAAATTTCTATCTGGTGAAAATCTTCTATCCATTTACAGTCTTCTAAATAGTCACCCCTCATCCAAAGTGTAATATCTAATCATAAACCAATTCTTTTGGAAAAAAGGACAAAATATTCAAGAATTTATAAATATTACATTTAAAGACAACTCAAGATGAGCAAAGATAGATTTTTTTAGACCTCTAGTTGAGAACAATTGGAAATAGAAAATTATTTCAAAAATACCACAAGACATCTGGAAGGAGCAAATTCTAAGACTTAAAAAATAAATTAGAAAATGACTATCCAAAAAGCGACCTCAAAGAAAAGAGTTGATTTTACAACAACTTGATAAATTGGAAACAGAGTTAGAAGATACTTCTCCTCTTCCCTAGCATGTTGAGAAAAGAAATGAGTTGTTGGTTGAACTATGCAAGTTGAATGTTGTAGAAGAGACCCAGTGGAGATTAAAATATAGGATGGTATTGTTACAGAAAGGGGATAAAAACACAAAAAAAAGTTTCATCTCAAAAATATTTAAAATTATTTTAGGAATACTATTAGAAGTATTAAGGAGTATGGCATCATCTACATAGAGAAAGAAAAATTAAAAGAATTGGCTAAAAATTACTTTTCAAAGCTACTCACTCATGAACCTGGAGATCTTCATGCCCAAGATCTTTTGTTTCAGAATATTCCATCTTCTCTTACTCAAGAGGACAAAGCTAGTTTATCTTCCCAAGTTACTAAAGAAGAATTAGAGTCTATGGTGGATTCTCTCCCTAAAGATAAATCTCGAGGACCATATGGTTTCACTTATAATTGCTATCAACAATTCACGTATCTTATTGGTGATGACCTATTGCATATGATTGAAAATATTAGAAAGAAAGGTACTCTTTCTAGAGCCATTAATTCAATATTCCTTGCTATAATCTCCAAGGAGATGAATTCCACTACTTTTAATCGATTTAGGCCAATTTCTCTTTGCAACTCCTCTTATAAAATTGAGAAAAAGATAATTGCTAATCGAATCAAAAAGTTGCTTAGAAAATTAATCTCTGAAGAACAAGGAGGTTTTATCCCTAGAAAGAAAATATATGACAACATAATTATGGCTCATGAGACTCTTCATTCCTATTCCAATATCAAATCAAAAGAGATTGCCATAAAATTGGAAATGGCAAATGCTTTTGATAGAGTCAACTTACAATTTTTGGAAATAACTTTCATTATCTTTGGGTTTCCAACCCAAATGGTTCAATGGATTGGAGCTTGTATCAAAGCTCCTTGGATCTCCCCTTTGATCAATGGAGAACCTTCTACCTTATTTCAACCTTCTAGAGGAATTCACCATAGACTGTCACCATTTAAGATCTTAGAGTATTACCTATTGTCATGAAGACAACTTGGTTCTAAAACTTAGATGTCAATTCTAAAATTCTAACCTAGATTGGGGCTACTCAATCGGTTTTATCTTTTAGATTGAACTTGGTATGTTAGGGCTTCATGAAAAGCCCTGCCCTAATTGAAAATCAAAGACCCTTTTGCAAAACTTGTTCTCTATCCTTATTAGAAAAAAGAACTAAGAAATAACCATCAGGGTAAGCAAATATATATATATATATATATATATATATATATATATATATATATATATATATATATATATATATATATCAGGAGAACGTTTACAAATTACATCAACAACCACCCTCAAGGGGTTTGAACACAAGACCACTTAAGAAACAACCACCATCTTTAGCCACTAGGGCAACTGCCTATGGGTAAGCAAAAATATTTAACTCAACTTTAATTCTCCATTGTCTATAAACCCACAGTCTTAAAAGTAAAGATCATTTTTGGCAATGTTTCACCATATTCACTTTATGTCTAAGTTTATTCCGCCATGGTTATACTACAACCCTAATTTGCTATTTTAAAGTCAATCCTCTACCTCTTGTGTATTTGTGTCCTTCATTCTACCCTTATTCGAGATTGGCTAGAATAAATGAATATATATAAATTGTGAAAAGTGTTTTGTATTAATTTACCATTATATATAATTCTCTCCACTTAATACAAATATTAACTATGATAACATACTTAAATAATTTTCAACCTTTGACACTTGACTAGTACAGTCTGATTAAAAATCTACCAAACCAGAGTTGAAGGCTTCCAAAGATCTGTGGTACATTGAATTTAATTTTTTCTAAGAAATTAAGACATCATCATAATAACCATCATCATGCCGCAGAATACTGTTTTTCATGTCGAGGGAATTCGCAGTGATTCCCAGAGAACAAACATTGAGACAAAGGTGAGAAAGGTGGGCGGAATCAAAGCGGTCAATGTTGATACTGGAAACAACAAAGTGGCTGTAACCCACGAGTCGAGCACGACTACCGACTCTCTAGGTATGCTGCAATAAGGCGTTCTTGTTTTGTTGTTCCCATATGCAAGCCTTCAAATAAACCACGCCGTACATATGCTCCATGTTTAAAAAAGAAAAAAAAAAAAAGCTTTAGTTTACACTTTATTTGCAGTAAAGTTAATTTTTATAACGCTGGATTATATAACCGTATTTAATTTTTGGGTGGTTTGTTCAGTGGACAGCATTAAAGGCGTCAGTGTTAGCCTTGAAAACACAAGGGTGTTAGAGTAAATCACTATATAAAATATATTTATATAGAAAAGCAATTATAGTGTTTCAAACTTTAACAATAGAATTAACAAAATAAGACAAACACACACAAAAGAAGAGACAACGATTTTAACGTGGTTCACCCAATGTGGGTTACATCCACCAAGAATTTTCAGTCCTTCCTTTCTCAATCCAAGCAATAGAGGGTTACAACCTACGACAAACATCTGCTGTAATTTCCTCTCTATATTTCCAAGGAATCAACACAGTAATTTTCTTATTGTCATAGTATTCTTTGTTTTTCCTCACAACTATATATAAGAAAAAAACAGAAAAACAAACTGCTTTTCTTAATACATTCCAAGATTAACACTGAGTTCCCAGCATCTAATTTTGGGATAAAAAACAAAAAAAACTTTCCCTGGCTATCCTGTTGTAAATCCGAAAACTTTCTCTGGTAGACTAACAAACTGTAAATCTAGAAACTTTCCTTGCTCGTCCTGCAGTAAATCCAAAAACTTTCTTTGTTTAGCCTCCTCATAATTAGGCTCCATTCCTAACAATCTCCCACTTGGAGACTAATTCCATTGCACCATATCGCAATCAAGGACTGAAAAATTCTCATCATGGCCTCTTATTCCTTAAGGCCAAGCTGAAGTTGAGCAAAAGCTCAACTTTTCTCTTGACACCACTTTTGTAAGCATGTCAGCAGGATTTTGTGATGTGTGAACTTTCCCTAATTTCAAAGATCCATCTTCCACTACTGATCTAATGAAATGATACCTGAGTTTGATGTGTTTAGTTTTTGAATGGAATGCCGAATTCTTTGCAAGGTGTATAGCACTCTGGCTATCACTCCACAACCTATTATCCTCTTGCTTCTTCCCTAGTTCTTCCATTAGTCTTTGCAACCAAACCATCTCTTTGCTTGCTTCTATAGCAGCAACATATTCAGCTTCAGTGGTTGAAAGGGCAACTACGTGTTGGAGTTTAGAAATCCAACTAACCGCTCCTCCTCCTATAGTAAATATGTAGCTAGTAGTGCTCCTTCCACCATCAAGATCACCTGCCATATCAGAATCTACAAAACCTTTCAAGCATATATTAGAGCCTCCAAAATTCAAAGAATAATTTGAAGTTCCTCTCAAGTACCTGAGTATCCATTTTACCGCTTGCCAATGTCCTTTTCCCGGATTACTCATAAATCTACTCACTACTCCCACTGCATGGGCAATGTTTGGTCTTGTACAAACCATTGCATACATCAAGCTTCCAACCGTTGATGCATAGGGAACCTTAGCCATATGCTCTTGTTCCTTTTGTGTTTTGGGACACAAATCTTTTGTGAGTTTGAAATGCTTTGCCAATGGAGTAGCAACAAGACTTTGCATTGTTCATGTTGAATCTCTTAAGCACTTTTTCAATGTATTTTGCTTGTGATAATTTTAGAGTGTGACTCTCCTTGTCTCTTGTTATCCTCATACCAAGGATTTGTTTGGATTCTCCCAAATCCTTCATGGCAAAGGATTTAGCCAACTTCTTCTTGAGCATGTTTATATATTGCATATTTGTACCTGCAACTAACATGTCATCCACATACAATAGCAAAATAACATAGTTACCATTTCCAGTTTGCTTAAAATATACACAGTGATAACTTTGACATATTTCAAACCTTTGATTAGCCATGAACTTATCAAATTTTAAATACCACTATCTAGGAGCTTGTTTTAACCCATACAAGATCTTTTTCAGTTTACATACCCAATCCTCTTTACCTTTCACCTAAAAGCCTTCTGGTTGGTGCATATAAATTTCCTCCTCCAAATCACCATGAAGAAATGTTGTCTTCGCATCCAATTGCTCCAAATACAAATTTTATATAGCTATAAGACTCAAAATAGCTCTAATAGAGGTCATTTTTACAACTAGAGAAAAATCTCATCAAAATCAATACCTTTTTTTTGAGCGAATCCCTTGACCACTAGTCTTTCTTTGTATCTCTTATGCCCTTCATTCTCCTCTTTAATCCTATACACCCATTTATTGGTCAAAGCTCTTTTACCTTTGGGTAGCTCAACCAAATCCCAAGTTTGGTTGTGGAATAAAGAGTCCATTTCTTCATTCATTGCAAGCTCCCACTTATTCCTGGTATCCATCTGTAATGCTTCCTAAAAACATTTTGGCTCACCAGCATCAGTATACAAAACATAATCAGAGAAACGTTGAGGAATTTTACTTATCCTAGTAGATCGTCTAACAGCACTTTCTGGAGATTGAGGTGCTTGTTGCTCTGTTGCTATACATTTTGATCTTCTACCACTTTTGGAGTTACCTTTTCTATGTGTCCATCAAGGTCTATGTATTCAGTAATTTCCTCTTTATGTTTCTTTCCCTGCAACCGATCTTTATACAAGTTTTTTTCATTAAATATGACATCCCTACTTCTAATGACTTTTTGGTTATCACAATCCCATAATCTGTAACCCAAGCCATCAATACCATAACCAATAAAATAGCACTTTTGGGCCTTAGCATCTAACTTATTTATGTTCTCTTTGTCTATATGCATAAAAGCCTCACATCCAAATACCTTAAGGAAAGAATAATTTACTGGTTTACCTGTCCAAAGCTCTTTCGAAATTCCTCCATCCAAGGCACTAGACGGTCCTCTATTAATCAGATATACTGCAGTATCAACAACATGAGACCATAAAAATAATGGTAAGCCTGCATGTATTCTCATGCTCCTAGCACGCTCCATGATGGTTCTATTCATTCTTTCAGCAACCCCATTTTCTTGAGGTGTTCTTGGAACTACCTTGATTCTTCTAATTCCATTTTTAGAACAAAACACATCAAATTCTCTACTGCAATATTCTCCACCATTATCCAACTTTAGACACTTTAACCTTTTTCCAGTTTCATTTTCAACTAATGCTTTCCAATTCTTGAAGGTATTAAAAACATCACTTTTATTCTTAATGCAATATATCCATGTTTTCCTTGTTGCATCATCAATAAAAAGTACATAGTAAGAGGAACCTCCAAGAGAAGTTACCTAAGTTGGGCCCCAAACATCTGAGTGCACAAGCTCCAATTTCTCTTTCTTCCTTTCCTTGCCATCCTTGAGAAATCTAACTCTCTTTGCTTTACCATAAACACAATCCTCACAGAATTCCAAATCAATATCTTTTAACTTAGGCAATAACTTTCTTGAATGTAAAATTTCCATACCTTTTCCACTCATATGGCCAAGTCTTTGGTGCCACAAAGATGCACTCTCACCTATAGAAACTAAATTCATGGAGCAGTGAGAAAAATCAGTAAGTAAATAAAGAGTACCCACCAATTTACCTCTAGCTACTATCAATGAACCTTTAGTAACTTTCCAAGCATTTTCTCCGAATGCAACCGTGTATCCTTCACCATCAAGCTTACTTGCCGATATAATATTTCTCTTTAAATCTGGTATGTGTCTCACCTCTTTAAGAGCCCATTGACATCCATTTGGGGATTTAATCAAAATCTTTCCAATACCCATGATTTTACATGGTTGGTCATTTCCCAACAGAACCTATCCATAATCTCCAGAAACATAATCTATGAAGTATTCCTTATGTGAGGTAGCATGGAATGAAGCACCACTATCAATTACCCAATAATCACTATTTCTATCAAGAGATAAGATTAAAGCATCTTGTAGAATTTGTCCAGTAATATTGGCTTCTTAAGTGTTACCATTATTATCATTACCTTCATTTCCATCACCCTTTCTTTGCCAATAGTCCTTCTTGAGATGACCCTTTTTGCCACAGTGCCAACACTATAGCTTTCCTTTTCCACGTGATTTGGATCTGCCTTTGGATTTGCCATGATGTGAACTCTTGCCTCTTTCTCTTCCTCTTCCTCTATTCTCAATAGTTAAGGCGGTGCTAGATGATTCTCCTATGGTTTTTCTTCTCATGTCCTCATTGAGTATCACACCAACCACATCATCAAATTCTAATTTATTTGAACTCGAAGCAGAGTTACTTACCGCCATTACCAAATTGTTCCAACTTTTCGGAAGAGAGCATAAGATTAATAAGGCCCTAAGCTCATCATCAAAATCCAATCCTACTAAATGCAATTGATTAGTGACAGTATTAAATTCATTTAAATGATCATGCACAGATCCTCCTTCACTCATTTTCATGTTAAATAACCTTTTCATTAAGAATACCTTATTTGATGTTGATGGTTTCTCATACATCTTGGCCAACTTATCCATGACTCCCTTGGTAGTCTTTTCATCAGAGATGTTGAAGGCTACGGTGGCTCCCAAGCACAGCCTCATAGTACCCAATGCCTTTCTATCAAGGAGACTCCACTCCTCATCAGACATAGATGAAGGTCTCTCTATTTCCCCCTCAAGAGGTAAGTAAAGATCCTTCTGGTACAAGTAATCCTCCATCTGCATCTTCCAGAATTGAAAGTTTTGGCCATTGAATTTTTGAACTCTAAACCTCCCTTCTTCCGCCATTGCTCCCACTTGATCCAAAAATTCTCCTTTTGTCAAGTGCACCCAACAAAACAACCGCTCTGATACCACTTGTTAGAGTAAATCACTATATAAAATATATTTATATAGAAAAGCAATTATAGTGTTTCAAACTTTAACGACAGAATTAACAAAATAAGACAAACACACACAGAAGAAGAGACAACGATTTTAACGTGGTTCACCCAATGTGGGTTACATCCATCGAGAATTTTTAGTCCTTCCTTTCTCAATCCAAGCAATAGAGGGTTACAACCTACAACAAACATCTGTTGTAATTTCCTCTCTATATTTCCAAGGAATCAACACAATAATTTTCTTATTGTCATAGTATTCTTTGTTTTTCCTCACAACTATATATAAGAAAAAAATAGAAAAACAAACTTGTTTTCTTAATACATTCCAAGATTAACACTGAGTTCCCAGCATATAATTTTGGGATAAAAAACAAAAAAACTTTCCCTAGTTGTCCTGTTGTAAATCCGAAAACTTTCTCTGGTAGACTAACAGACTGTAAATCTGGAAACTTTCCCTGCCCGTCCTGCAGTAAATCCAAAAACTTTCTCTG
This sequence comes from Wollemia nobilis, assembly GCA_028583015.1. Taxonomy (NCBI): domain Eukaryota; kingdom Viridiplantae; phylum Streptophyta; class Pinopsida; order Araucariales; family Araucariaceae; genus Wollemia; species Wollemia nobilis. The sequence goes on from JAQPPZ010001975.1 coordinate 161,523, forward strand.
TTTAGCCTCCTCATAATTAGGCTCCATTCCTAACAAAGGGACTATTAGACAATTAAAATATGGAGCAAGCCAGAGATAGTACTATGTTCATAATTTATCCGCACAAACATTTCATTTCTCCCACTAGAATATCATTGATTATTCTTATTTCGTTCATTTGTTATTCATTCCCCTCGCCATAATATGGTTTTTTATTTATTATGTAGATGAGTTACCAATATGTACACTCTGAAAGATGGTGTCCTAAATGTTATTTTGAATTAAGTTTTTTATGTTATTATTAATTTTTGTATAAGTATCTTATCAATCCAATTTTATCTGTTCAAGGAAAGGAACACTAATTTAATAGACAAATAAGAGTGAAAGCACGAGATTTCGAAAGTTTTGAAAGGAAAACTATTGCGATGCATTCAAAATCAAACAAACGCTTAAGTCCTAAAATGTGAAATGCATGAAATGAAAGAGACGAATTGAAATGAGATAAAAGAAAGTGTAGAAAGCACAGCCCTTTTTATTTAACTCTCTTAATCTCGGTTACAAAGACGCCTCCTCCCTTTTTAGGGGCTAGGAGCGTTAAATGAATTTTGGTTACAATCATGACTTAGTATTCCTCCTTCCGCGTGCCCACATTTGAAATGGGCGGGCCAAAGTGTTGCCGCCGCTGGTGTTGATGAATCCTTGATCCTTGCTTGCTCCTCCTGCATTCAAAGAAACAACAAAATTGTTAGTAGCACCTGTGACAAAAGATGAAGTGTTTGTTCTCTAAAAACCAATGGAAGATGCATGCATAAGATTAACTAAATCGATGAATAAAATGACTCTAAATAACCTGCAAATTTGACAGAGACCAGAAAACATTACCAGAGGGCCATTGCCATCAAAACAGTCGGTGAAACTCCACCGATTTGCATTCGACTATAATTCATCCCTGGTCAGGACGAATTCTACTGTAATTCATCCTCGGGTAGGACGAATTCGCCTATGACAAAGCGTCGAGGTGATGCTGCCCAAATGTCACATCTCGGGATCTCCAAAATACCTGCAAACATAGGGGTTAGCTAATTGGGGGCATTTTGGGATGACCCAGATGGTCGGATTTCTCCAATTTGACCTCCATCAATGAGAATTTGATGTCGCTACCTGCAAGTTAGTGGGGACAACAAAAGTGACAAAACATGATGAAATCTGATCAAAACATTATGAAATTGAAATTATAAACTATCTAGACAGCATAAAATGGAATGGAATATAAACAAATGATAAAAGAAAAAATTAAAATGAAACTTAGAAAGTGCGGGGCGCCCAAGCGGGCCGCCCACCGTTAGAACTTGATTTCGGCACCAATCCACTTGGGATGGGCCCAAAATCTTTTGTAATGGGTTGTCGGCGAATTGGTAGATCAATGTGGTCAAATGTCGGGTTTTGGGTCCGGATCCACACTTCCAAAAGCCACCCAATAACCTCTCTTGCGAAAGAGATCAAGGATGTGGAAGAGGTGAATCAAAAAGGGTGCAATGTGGTGTTCAATTTGGCAGCACTTCGTTGCTTGAAAATGCCTCCAACTTGTCTCCTTTTGGGTGGGAAAGTCCACCATTTTATAGACCCAGGGGGTCTCTTTGGAGGGGCATGCAGGGGTGCCATGTGGCGGCCATGCCTTCCCATGAGGGAGGAAAGTCCTCCATGACTTGGGCTTCCATGACTGCCCTTGTGACAGTCCTCTAACGCCTAATCTACCCACCTACACGCGCATGCAAGGCAGGAGGCATTAATTGACTGTCTTCGGCTGCCACTTGGCGCCATTCTTCTTTTTGCCCGTTGAACCTGGAATTCGTCCTGACCAAAGACGAATTCAGAATTCATCCCTGGGTGAGATGGATCCCAATTTGAATTCGTCCCTGGGTGGGACGAATACTGAGCAAAGTGCCTGAATGTGCCAAATTGCCTTTTGACCTTACAAAATTGCTACAAAAGTGGTTAGGACCACTGTTTAACCTCTGAGGGCTGCCCTGGGGGTCTGTGTGTGTCAAAGCGATCAGTGTTTGCAGTCACATAATCGGATTGGTGTTGTTTTGGTGTCTATAGATGCCCCTTTTTGGGATGCGCTATGCATGGCGCAGCGTCGAGCAAAAATAGATAACCAAAGCACTAATGATTAGGGTTTCTTGGTAACCTAACCAACTTTTGATGCCCCAAGTATGGAAAGGGCATGCATTCTTGAATCCTTGCTTCTGACGAGCTAAGGAATTTGATTTCAAGTATTAACCTATTTTGGTGAGGTGTGACTTGAGCTTGGACATTGATCAGTCATGAATAGGCAAAGGGCGCAACCTTTTGTCCACGGGGGAACCTTGTGTTCATGCTTCGGGAATGCCAAGTGTTTGATCAATTTGTGATTATTGCTTGTTTGCTGCCCCAAGCAGGAGCGTGATTGTCTTTGTCAATGATTCTTTGAATGCATGTCATTTTCCTTGATTGGGTGTGTGCTTGTTGATTGGTGACTAAGTGTGACTACCCCCTCAAGCGACGAATCGATGAGGGAATGACCTTCGTGAGAAAAGCGACGAGTCGCTTGACCCAAGATGACTTGTGCAAGGGTGCCTTTAGATGGTTTACCGTTAAGCATGTGCAGTTTTCCGACATTTAGACCTATTTTTGGTGGGTAAAATCCCTTTTGGTGATGCCATAATGGGGTGAAATCATCGAAAACCCGTCTTCCCGTGGAGCGGTCCGGCTATGGTAGCCTTCTTGGGGAAGTAGGAGAGTGACAATTTGAGCCCCGACATCGATTTTCTATGCCAAGAGGTTAAGTGCAAGAGCACTTGTGTCCGGCAATGCTTATTGCTTTGTGTTTGTGTTGCATTTATTTTTTTTTTTTTTTGAGTGGGTTTTGACCCATTTTGGGATGCCATTTAGGATAAAATTGGTGAAAATCCGATCTTCCCGTGGAGCGGTCCAGCTATGGTAGCCTTCTTAGGGAGTAGGATAGTGACAATTTTATACCCCGACATCAGTTTTCTATGCCAAGAGGTTAAGTGCAAGAGCACTCTTGTTCGGCAATTTTTATTGCTTCTTTTTTGTTGCATTTATTTGTTGTTTTTGTTTGTTTTGATTTTTTTTGACACCATTTGGGGATTAAATTGTCAAAAATCCATCTTCCCGTGGAGCGGTCTGGCTATGGTAGCCTTCTTAGGGAGTAGGATAGTGATAATTTGTGACCCCGACATCAGTTTTGTATGCCATTGAATGTCAAGCGCAAAGGTGCCTTTGTTCGGCACTTTTATTGTTATTGTTTGTGGATATTTGATGTTTTTGTTGTTTTGATTTTCTTGCTTTGTGTATATGTCATTATTTTATGTTATGCACAATGATTGATGTTGATGGATGCATGCTACTTTATATTGATGTATGCATATGGTATGATAAATGCAAATGTTTTTGATTTATATGTGATATGCTAATGGAATGGATGAAATGATTTGTTGATAACTTTGGTTGGGCACCATATACTATACAGGACTTTGTGATTTTGTTTTTAGGTGATTGTTGTGGTAAATGACTTTGTATGTATACATGTGGTTTTTTGTATTTTTTGATGGTATTTGTAAGGATGAAAAGTAGCGCAGTTGGTTTAGAAATGTAGCTAAGGTTTTCTGAGACTCAGATGGTTTTAACTCACTAGCCATGACTGTACTTTATCTTACAAGACTTTTGAACAAGGTATGAATCGGACTTGTTTTTGACCAAGTTATTTCACATCCCTGTGTGTGCAATTGAGTTCATTTATGTGGTATTTGTCAGGATACCGCCATTGCTAGATAGGCTGTCAACCGAACCTGTACTGAGGATCACCTAATTAGCTCCACTAACTCCTTTATTGTATTTAGTCAGATTAATCTGTGGTGCTATCTAGGATACCATAAGCTAGCTCATCCACATGCAAACATTGATCTGTACACAAGTTAATGTGACAGATATATCGTCATGCGGGAGGTTTACCGCCAGTGACCGATAGGCTATCAACCAAACCGGTACTGAGGCTTGCCTCATGACCTATCGAAATGCTGAGAGTTCCAGGGATTCAAGTTCGACTCCCTTCTTTTCTTCAATTGTATTGGGATACTTGCTCCTTTGTAGTGATAAAATCACTATTTATTTTTGTTTTATTTGTTTTTCTTTTGAGCAAGGGATTTGGATATGGAGTGACGAGAATCACTATTGTTTGTGCCTTTTGATGTATGCACTGTGGGATGTCAAATTTTGGTGTTTTGACTTTTGCAAATTTTTGATGTTTTGCAACTATTGAGAACTTTGGGATTCTTGGGGAATTGGGTAGGGAGGATGCTTGTCCTTTTGCCAACTCTCAGCATTCTTTGGGTCATTCGCACAGGGGGATGAGCAAGATAATCCGTTTCGCTTATGGTGACCTGGATTGCTTTGCAGGTTTCATCTTTCGTTCACACAACTTGGGAATTTTTATGTGTTTTAATTTGTGTTGGGATGCTACGTAACAAGGTGTGATTCAAGTAGAACTCTACCTTCGTAAAATCTTTCGACTTGGTACAGTATTGGCTAGAAATTTAAAAACATCTAAATGACGAAAACTCTAGATACATTATATGACCACCTGACTTATGATATGGTGACTCTATGTATTGGTGTTGTTTTTTTGATATTATAAAATGGAAAATGTGGAAAAATGGTGGGCTTGCTAAGTAATTACAGTCTATGGTGCCTTTGACTTGTATGATCAACAAATATGCAATATATGGATGTAATGGTTAATGCAGCTATTATTTGTAGTGCTTTGATTGATTGTGAAGTATGGATGAGATATGAGAAGAGATTTTTTTTTTGAGATTTTGATGGTTTTTGTTGTTTTTGAATTTTCTTGATGGTGACCAAGGGATTTCGAGAATCCTTTGGGGCTTTTTGGGGTGACCAAGTGATTGCGATAATCCTTGGAGCTTTTGGGGTGACCAAGTGATTGCGATAATCCTTGGAGCTTTTGGGGTGACCAAGTGATTGCGATAATCCTTGGAGCTTTTGGGGTGACCAAGTGATTGCGATAATCCTTGGAGCTTTTGGGGTGACCAAGTGATTGCGATAATCCTTGGAGCTTTTTGGGGTGACCAAGTGATTGCGATAATCCTTGGAGCTTTTGGGGTGACCAAGTGATTGCGATAATCCTTGGAGCTTTTGGGGTGACCAAGTGATTGCGATAATCCTTGGAGCTTTTGGGGTTTTGACCAAGTGATTGCGATAATCCTTGGAGCTTTTGGGTTTTGACCAAGCGATTGCGATAATCCTTGGAGCTTTTGTTTGGACTATGGCTCTTCAGGGGATAGAGGTACCCCCAGCTTGATGATATTTGTGCTCCGGATCTAGCTCTGGAGGTATGGGCATGAATGGATCGGCCCTATGTATGGATAGGAGGACAGGGTCTACCCTCGGCACTGATATTGCTATGGGGTCTCTGGGCGGAAGTTGATCTTTGTGTGCCCAAAGTGGTGGATGTAACGCTTGGTCCCACTGCGGTGGGTTAACGTGCCACTCATGCCCTAGTATTATGTTTATCTGTTGAAGTGCTTCATCGATATTTATGGGATGTCGATGTTGTCGCATGTGATTGCTATGGGCAATCTCTATTTTATCCTCACCTTCGGCCAACGAGTACAGCTCATCAAAATCTAGAGATTCTGAGACATGGAGGACTGCATCATCAGGTAGCCTTACGGTCAGAGGTTGATCCTCTTCGAAAGGAGCCTCATGTAAGTTGGGCCTTGGGAGCTCTAAAATCTTGGTCTCTACCGACTCTAAGTGCTCTAGCGCTTTGCATGTATCAGGGGATTTGAGCTCCTCCTCTTTGGTTGGTTCTTGTTGAGGAACTTGGGGCCTATGGAGGGGTGGCCAGATAGCACCCCCATGCCTTGGTAGGGCATTTCATCCCGCTCTTCTTCTCGCTCTGATTCCTTAGAGGCTTCTTGATGAATTTCTAAGGGTGGCCCATAAACCTGAGTGGGTTCCTGAGGAAGGTGCCCGTCATTGGTTATAGGAGTGGCCTCCCGCTCATGTCTAGGAGGCATCGAGGGTGGTGCTCGATAAGGTCACGGAGACTTGTCTCGCACCCGGGGGTTGTGCCTCTCATAATGTTTTGTCTTATGCGTGTGAGGGGTTGGAGTCCTCTCCTGCATAGTGTGTTGGAACAACTCATCCTTCTAGCGCTGAAGGTGCTCTTTTTTAATATGGTACAGTTCCTCTAAATGTAGTCGCTCTAGCTCAAGTTGCGTGAATTGCATCCGACATGCGATATGCTTGGCAGATTCTAAGATAGTTGGTCCTGCCGCCTCATGTCTAGAAGGCCTAGATGCCTCTCCTAGATATCTATCTCGGTCATAGTGATCCAAGATCTCTATAGGCCGCCTCCCTCTGTTGGGGGTAGTGGCATTCCCCCGAGGCTTTGGCCTCAGTAGGTGATCCTGATAGCTAGCATTTGCGGAGGCGTATTGCTCCCATGATGTATATTGCTCTTGAGGAAGGTAAGGGTCTTCCTCATGCTCTCTTTCATAAGTGAAAAAGGAATGGGCGGAGTTGGCTCGCCTCGCTTGAGGAGCCTTGTGCTCTGGATTTGTCCTTGTAGTCCTGACAACTAGAGGGGGTGAAGGAGGGATAATGTAATCATGTGGTTCCTCCCGTTGAACCCTATGTTGACCTAGCACTTCATCGCACGATGACCACTCATAGCGAGCATCTAAGGGAGCTCTCCTACGGATGTACCCCTCATGGAAGGGTGTGTGTTGGGTGCTATGCTGAACAGGAGTGCCCCTAGAAGAGGTGCCCCTATAGTCCCTTTTCGTTAAGGTGTGGAGGGGACTGCCTTGTGTGTCAGGCCGCCAAGGTGGTATGACCAAATCCTTGGGACTATAACGGAGGTGACTTGTGCCTCCTTGGATATTCCCCATAGCGTCCGCCCGTGATTGGGCTTGGCTACGGGTGAGCACCATGACGATGTCTCTCTAAAAACCCTAAAATTGAAAATGAGTCATATGGGGCCCAAAATTGGGGTGCGCATCCCTCTTACAATAGATAAGCCATAAATAAAGTTTCAAGTCCTAACTCTAAATACATTAGGAGATATTAACCTTCGAACAACTCAAAAAGCATAAAAAATTAGGTGAGCAATTTTAAAACCTAATTTCGGGGCACTAGATGATGGAATTTGGCCCCGAAAACTGGTTTTCTGGGGAAATACAACTCTAGGGAGTTATATTTGTTTAAAAATCTCCCAACTAGCTCCCTGTAAAATTTCACGTCAATCGGAGCTACGGTTGAGAAGTTATGGCCCCGACAAAATGCACTAAAATTTAGGGAAAAAAATAAGATTTCCCATATTTTGTTGGATGCTCCTGCATCACTTATGGGCACCTTTGGGGTGCTTTTGGGTTGACCAAAGGGTTCATGGACACCTTTGGGGCATTTTGGAGTGACCAAGCGATTGCGGGAATCCTTGGAGCTTTTGGAGCGAGTGACAAAATGCGTAGATTTTTATCTTTTGTTTATGATTTTTCTGATTTTTTTTGTTACACTAAGCAGAAATGAACACACACATACACAAACGGTGATTATCTCTTTTAAAGATTAATGGTGTGTCCTAAACTGGTTTTAGTGCGTTTTGATGATTTTGTTTTGTTTTTGAAAGTTTTGAAGAACGTTTAAATGCATAATGAAGGCTCATATGACTCCCATAAATGGTCGCCCCTTCAATATACCATTGCCCGACCGATATACCAACCTCTCTATATACCCGCCCTTACGAGAGGGAAACTATAGGTACGTGAGAGCAGATGGTACGTGGTACGTAGGCGGTACGAAAGGGGGATTGTCCTGTTAATGACACCTACCATAGAAGACTTATCCTCGCGTGCTGGGAATCACCCCAGTGACACTCGATCAGCTTTCGTCAAGATTTACGCCTAACAACAGTGACAATCGGGGTAAATGGATGCAAAAATCAAGCCAAGGTGGTGATGAACCCACCGTTGGTCTTGATCAAGGGCTGGGGTCTTACGACCAGCTCCTTGGTTTAAAAATGCCACGTGATGTGTGTGTGGTTCTTTTTATTAAAAATTGAAACAGGCAGAAGCAACTACTTTCCTTAAGAAGGCAAAATTGACAAAAATAGAAACAAAAAAAGCAAAAAATGACAAGAACAGTTTAGAACCCTTACCTTTCTCTGCCTAGACCTGTTGTTTCTGATCCTCGGCCCTAAAAATGTATAGACAAAAATTTGTCCCTCTGTGAGATGAATTACAGAACAGAATTCATCCCTATTTGAGATGAATTAGAATTCGTCTCAGGGTCAGATGAATTACAGTAAGGTATTCGCCACAGCAAAGACGAATAACGATAGCTCGAACAATGGTACCTATAAGCACAAATCACAAATTTTTGATCAGTTTCTCGATCTTAAAACTAGGGGACAGAGTCCCACCGTGATCGCCACTGAAAGCACGAGATTTCGAAATAAAAGGAAAACTATTGCGATGCATTCAAAATCAAATAAACGCTTAAGTCCTAAAATGTGAAATGCATGAAATGAAAAAGACGAATTGAAATGAGATAAAAGAAAGTGTAGAAAGCACAACCCTTTTTATTTAACTCTCTTAATCTCGGTTACAAAGATGCCTCCTCCCTTTTTAGGGGCTAGGAGCGTTAAATGAATTTGGGTTACAATCATGACTTAGTATTCCTCCTTTCGCATGCCCACATTTGAAATGGGCGGGCCAAAGTGTTGCCGTCGCTAGTGTTGATGAATCCTTGATCCTTGCTGCTCCTCCTGCATTCAAAGAAACAACAAAATTGTTAGTAGCACCTGTGACAAAGATGAAATGTTTGTTCTCTAAAAAACAATGAAAGATGCATGCAAAAGATTGACTAAATCGATGAATAAAATGACTCTAAATAACCTGCAAATTTGACAGAGACCAGAAAACATTACCAGAGGGCCACTGCCATCAAAACAGTCGGGAAACTCTGCCGATTTGCATTCAACTGAAATTCGTCCCTGGGCAGGACGAATTCTACTGTAATTCGTCCCCGGGTAGGACGAATTCGCCTACGATAAAGCGCCGAGGTGATGCTGCCCAAATGTCACATCTCGGGATCTCCAAAATACCTGCAAACATAGGGGTTAGCTAATTGGGGGCATTTTGGGATGACCCAGATGGTCGGATTTCCCCAATTTGACCTCCATCAACGGGAATTTGACGTCGCTACCTGCAAGTTAGTGGGGACAACAAAAGCGACAAAACATGATGAAATCTGATCAAAACATTATGAAATCGAATTTATAAACTATCTAGACAGCATAAAATGGAATGGAAGATAAACAAATGATAAAAGAACAAATTAAAATGAAACTTAGAAAGTGCGGGGCGCCCAAGCGGGCCGCCCACCGTTAGAACTTGATTTCGGCACCAATCCACTTGGGATGGGCCCAAAATCTCTTGTAATGGGTTGTCGACAAATTGGTAGATCAATGTGGTCAAATGTCGGGTTTTGGGTCCGGATCCACACTTCCAAAAGCCACCCAATAACCTCTCTTGCGAAAGAGATCAAGGATGTGGAAGAGGTGAATCAAAAAAGGGTGCAATGTGGTGTTCAATTTGGCAGCACTTCGTTGCTTGAAAATGCCTCCAACTTGTCTCCTTTTGGGTGGGAAAGTCCACCATTTTATAGACCCAAGGGGTCTCTTTGGAGGGGCATGCAGGGGTGCCATGTGGCGGCCATGCCTTCCCATGAGGGAGGAAAGTCCTCCATGACTTGGGCTTCCATGACTGCCCTTGTGACAGTCCTCTAACGCCCAATCTACCCACCTACACGCGCATGCAAGGCAGGAGGCATTAATTGACTGTCTTCGGCTGCCACTTGGCGCCATTTTTCTTTTTGCCCGTTGAACCTGGAATTCGTCCCGACCCAGGACGAATTCAGAATTCATCCCTGGGTGAGACGGATCCCAATTTGAATTCGTCCCTGGGTGGGACGGATTCTAAGCAAAGTGCCTGGATGTGCCAAATTGCCTTTTGACCTTCCAAAATTGCTACAAAAGTGGTTAGGACCATTGTTTAACCTCTGAGGGCTGCCCTGGGGGCTGTGTGTGTCAAAGCGATCAGTGTTTGCAGTCACATAATCGGATTGGTGCTGTTTTGGTGTCTACAAAGAGATGTAAGGTTGATGGTTTTAATATTTTTAAAATTAAAAATAAATAATTATATTTTTACACTTTAGATTTTAGTTAATTTTATATTTACAAAACAAGAAAACCTAGATTTTACATATATTGTTATTATTTAATTAAAAAAATAAATTTTATTTATAAGGTAAATAACTATAATTTTTAGATGATATCAATAGAGGTAAAATATAGAAGCATATGTGATATCATGAGGGTGTCTATAGGAACACACATCTTATTTATTCTATCTATTCATGTTGTTTATCTATTTTTATAAATAATTTTTTTTATCTATATACTCTTTTCTTTTACTCATCTTCCTTTGTCTGCATATGGTTGTGGTGAATGTATGTTTTGAAATATTTTCTAAAAAGGAATTGTTAATTCCAACAAATATAATTATTTATTGTTATTATTCAATTAAAAAAAAAAAATTATTTATAAGGTAAATAACCATAATTTTTAGATGACATAAACAAAGTTGAAAGATAGAAGCATATGTGATATCATGGGGGTGCCTATAGGAACACACATCTTATTTATTCTATCCATTTATGTTGCTTATCTATTTCTATATATTTTTTATCTGAATGCTCTTCTATTTCATTCCTCTTCCTTTTTATGCATATGGTTGTGGTGAATGTATGTTTTGGAATATTTTCCAAAAAGAATTGTGAATTCCAACAAATATAAAGTACAAATTTTTAACAAATAAGTACAAAAAAAATCCTCAAACATTGAAAAAATAAATCCAATAGAATAAAAAAGAAAATAAATATTCCATATTTATTTGTGGTTGAAAAAGTAGAACACTTTGAATTTTATTATAGGGATGTCAATATTGTGAATCATGGGAAAGTTTACTTTGAAAATATAACACATTCTTCATAAATAATATTATAAAAATAAATCATCAGCTATGCTCTTGTTGTTGGGGTCCGCCCGTTCCTTGCGGGCTTTTAATTTTAAATTTTTTTCACATATTCGTTCTTGAGAGGTCAGTGTGGGTTTGTTTTTTCTACCTTCTCTCAGCTTTGCCAGAACCTTGCTTGTGATTGTTATTTCTTCTTGCTTGGTGTTATTGGCGATTTATCCCATTTGGGGTGGTCGACTGTTAATCTCCTTTTGGAGATTATTTTTTGGGTTGTGTTTTATTTTCTCTCCCTCTAGGAGTTGCTATGTAAGGTTGTGGATTTTCCTTTAAAACTCTTTCTTAATATTACCAAAAAATGTTATAAAAATAAATCATCAAAATAAAGCCAATAGTAAATAAAGGTCAAAATGATCCTTCAAAGGAGAACTTATCAATAAAATGGAAAAATAAAATCCTATTAAGGAGCTCTAAAATGGAAAAATAAAATCCTATTAAGGAGCTTTACAACTTGCATCACAAAATAGGGCATAATAGCTTACTAGACATTTTAGTATTTAGGCATGAAAAGAAACTTGCATGTAGTTGTAATTGTACTTTAAGGTAACCTAGCAATTTCTACCTTGTTCTTATGGGCTCTTTCTAGCCATTGTTGTTGATTATTTAGATACCTACATATTGCTTGATGAGTTAGCTATTTTTTAATATTGAAGGGCATATTGTGATCATCATGGTGTGTGTTGAAGATCTTCAAATACAAATATCAATATCTTTCTCGAGGAGGTAGAGTTATGGATTCAAGTTTGGGGAGGGGTTCATCCATCCCATGTACCCTTGGAAGGAGAAAAAATGATTTATTGGTCTATACAAGCATTCATTAAGAGGAGATATGTATCATATATAATTTTTTCTCTCCTTTGTCCCTCAATTTATATTATTTATAATTTGATTTTATTAGGTGAATTCCAACTTTGATGAAGTACTTATAAATGCTCTTAACATATCCTATGGGCAAGTGTTTTGCAAGCCTTCAAGTATTCTCTATATTCCAATAGGTGGATTTATGGTTTCATATTTGGAGAGAGGTTGATCCATCTCAGGCATAGTATTTTATAAAAAATTCAACACCTATGATATCAAAGCACTACCAAATGAACATAAATGAATATGAAATAGCATCAATGGTAGAAAAATTCAACCTTGTTGTCAACATCTAGGATAAATGAAGAGAGTTGGAGGTAATTTTTAGTCTATTCCTTGATAATTTTAACCACTGACAAGTCTTTGTTAATGATGAGAAAATCATGGAATTTCTCATCAAATAAGGTCCACACATAGAGGGTAAAAATGAATATGGAAATAACATAAAATAAAGGATAATTCCATTATAGACCAATCACTTATTGAATGGTTTAATAACTCAAGAAAAGTTTTTCAATCCACATGAGAGTGTTCAAAAGTCTAGTATCAAGGTGAAGGCCTCCTCCTACCACCCCATATAAATCATTAAAGGAAAAAATTGCTACTTGGTAAAGAATACATTGAAGAATATATCTATCTATTCAAGGAATGTTGTGGAAAATACAAAGATATAATTACTTGGTGTTTTGATAATGTGAATTTTTATGACAAAAACATCATATAAAATGACATTAAACTAGAACTTGGTTGAAAATGATTTAAGAAGAAACACCATATGAATCCTAAAATCTAGGTGGTCATGAAAAGGAGCTATTAAAACTCCTATAGGATCAAATTAAATTTGTAGACACCAAAACAGCACCAATCCGATTATGTGACTACAAACACTGATCGCATTGACACACACAGCTTTCAGGGCAGCCCTCAGAGGTCAAACAGTGGTCCTAGCCACTTACATAGCAGTTTAGAAGGTCGAAAAGTAAACAGAGCAGAAGCTGGTCATTTTAACAAGCCTTAAGCAAAAGCAAGCCTTAAGCAAGAACAAGCCTTAATCCAAAGCAAGCCTTAAGCAAGAACAAGCCTTAATCCAAAGCATGCCTTAAGCAAGAACAAGCCTTAATCCAAAGCATGCCTTAAGCAAGAGCAAGCCTTAATCAAAAGAAGGCCTTGGCCGAAGTGTCACGATATCGCGACATCGCGATATCGCGACACTTCGACGCCCGAAGCAAAGCTTTGGCTGAAGTGTCGTGATATCGTGACGTCACGATATCGTGACACTTCGATGCCCAAGGCAAAGCCTTGGTCGAAGTTTCATGATATTGCGACACTTTGGCACCCAAGGCGTTGCCTTGGGCGTCGAAGTGTCGCGTTTCATGATATTGCGACACTTTGGCACCCAAGGCAACGCCTTGGCCGAAGTGTCGCGATATCGCGACACTTCGATGCCCAAGGCAACGCCTTGGCCGAAGTGTCGTGATATCGCGACACTTCGATGCCCAAGGCAAAGCCTTGGCTGAAGTGTCGCAATATCGTGACACTTCGGCACCCAAAGAAGGCCTTGGCCGAAGTGTCGTGATATCGAGACACTTCGGCATTTGTGCCTAAGGCGAATTTAACCAATCAAAGGCACCATTAAAACCAATCAAAGGCAGACATTTAATCAATCAGAGGAGGAAGTCAATCAATCAAAGGCAAATTTAATCAATCAAAGGCAGAAGTCAAGCATTCAAAAGTGTCGTTAAAGCCATCAAAGCAGACATGAGACAAGTGGTAGGCGAGAACAGTTAGTTATTGCCACCTGCTGTGCATGCACATGTAGGTGGGCAAATTGGTAGTTAGCGGACTGTTGCGAAGGCAGTCAGGTAAGCCCTAGTCAAGGTGGAGTCTCCTCCCTTTTGAGAAGGCATGGCCACCACATGGCATCCCCATGTGCCCCCTCCAAAGAGACCCCATGGGTCTATAAAACAACAGACTTTCCCACCCAGAAGAAAGGTTGACAAGCATTTTTTAACGCAACGAAGTGCTGCTAAATCGGAGACCCAATTGCATCAGTTTCAATTCACCTTTTTCACATCCAGAATCTCTTTCGTAAGAAAGGTTGTTGGGTGGTTTTCAGAAGCGTGAATCTGAACCTTCAGACCCGACATTGGACACAGTAAACAATCAATTTGACAACAACGCTTTCTCTGAGATTTTGGGCCCATCCCTAGTGGATTTGCGCCGAAGTCGAGCTTTAACGGGGTGTTGTGGTTGATCCACAACACACCCCAAAATTGGGGACCCACCTTTTTGCAGGCTTGCAGAGAAGAATCTCGGTGACCCAGATGCTAAAATTGAAGAAAAGAGAAAAAATGCATAAGTGTTGAAAGTGTCGCGAAATCGCGACATGTCGCGAAATCGCGACTTGTCGCGCCATCGCTGTCGGAAATAGGAAAGTGTCACGAAATCGTGACATGTAGCTCCATCGCTGCCGAAAAGGAGAAAGAAAAGAAAAATTGAAAGTTGTCGCGAAATCGTGACATATCGCTGGAAAAGAGTGAAAGGGTGTAGCGAAATCGTGACATGTCGCTGAGAAGAAAAGAAAAGGTGTCGCGAAATCGCAACATGCCGCTGAGAAGAAAAGAGAAGGTGTCGCGAAATCGTGACATGCCGCTGGAAAAGAATGAAAATGGTCACGATTTCGCGACGTGTTTTGCCGAAGCGTACGGATGATGAAAAGTGTCACGATTTCGCGACGTGTTTTGGCAAAGTGTACGGATGATGAAAAGTGTCGCGATTTCGCGACGTGTTTGCGAAGCGTACGGATGATGAAAAGTGTCACGATTTCGTGACATGTTTTCCAAAGTGTACGGACGAAGAAATGTGTCACGATTTCACGACAAGTTGCGAAGAAGTGAAGAGAAAAGGTAACGATATCGCGATCAGTTGAAAGGAGCAAGAGAGTGAAAATGGTCACGATTATCACGACGTAAAGTTGCCAAAGAGGTCCGGAAGGAAGCGTAGCGATATCACGATCGTTGAAAAGGCCCGAAGGAAAAAACGTCGCGATATCGCGACAGAAGCGACATAAAGGTCCGAAGGGAAAGCGTATCGATTGCGAGAGGAAAGAGAGAGAAAAACGTCACGATTTCACGACGTAAAGTTGCCATAAAGGTCCGAAGGCAAAAGCGGTAGCGATATCACGACAGTTTGCGAAAAGAAAGCCCGAAGGTGAAAGTGGTAGCGATTTCGCTACAATTTGTGGAAGGAAGGCTCAGAATAGAAGCGGTAGCGATATCGCTACAAGTAGCTGCCGAGGGCGCACGGGCGAGGAAGGCGTCGCGATATCGCGACATGTCACGATTTCGTGACATGTCACGTTTTCGCGGCTAAGAAGGTGAACAGGCCGCTTGTAGTTTTTGTCATGATTTGCACAGGAAAACGTTACAGAAGGCATAGAAAACGTAGGACACGTGGCGTACAGGTGTCGAAATTGCAGGAACGTTACATGCAATGGAAGATTTCGCACGTTTGGGCATCCAACATGAATTGAAAGTAAGGAAAAAGTGGGAATTTGAAAGGTCACTTGCAGGAAGGTGAAACGAAGCGACAAAGGGAATCGAAGAGCCATTTCAGTTAGTATAAAATCAAAAGCGCAGATTGAAAGAAAAGGGGGTTGGAAATTACTGCTTGCAGAGTTGCAGAGACAAAGGCTTTATGCCATTCTGGGCCTGCACTTGGGCAATTTCCTTCTTTTTGTTCTGGAACATTTATGCCTGGAACAATCTGTAAATGTAATTGATACATCATTTAATACAGAAATACAGAGTATTGGCATCTCATTGATGAGAAAGAAGGAGTCATTTTGTGCATGCATGATTTAATGTTTTATCATTCATTCCAGATTTCTAAGGCTTTTAGGTGAAGTTTAATGCAAGTGTGCTTGGTTGCTTCATGCGAATGCCTAAATCTGGAATTACAATAGAAACCCTAGAAACCAGCACCTAATTTATTTGGATTGTGCGAATTTGCAGGTTCATTAGGTTAGGTTGCATGCATAAAACCTCAATATCTTCGGTTTCATCGAGTTGATGACAACATTCTGACTGTAGTTAGTTTTATTTCCATTTACTTTGTTTTATTTTTCAAACCCTTACTTTATTTCATGCAGTTTAATTATTGTATTTGAATAAGCAACTGAAAATCCATCAGAACTGAAGATTAGAATAGGTTTGTTCACTTTGAGTCCACTAGAAATTCAAATTAAATAAACCATCAGTGCCCCTTGTTAACATCCACTTGCAAACCCTAAGACATTCCTGGCATTTCATTTGAACAACATCATTTAAACATAACAGAACCTTGGAGAAAGTTATTTTCTTTGCAAGCAGAGGATTTTGGGACTCAGATCCTACCGGAGAGTGTGCTTTCACAACTGGGTGAAAACACCACTCAACAGATTGGCGCTAGAAGGAGGGCCCGAATCGGTTTATTTGATTTTGATTTTCATATCTGAATATTTTGTTTTTGACTTAATTTTGAAATCATTTACGGCTAAACTGCAACACTATTTTTGTTTTTGTTGCAGGTTTTCTTCGAAATAGCCGAGGGTTTCCTCAGGCAGGCTGGACCCACCACGCCGTATTGCGACCAGGTCTCAAACAACCGGAGAAACCATTTTTCACGACCTTACTGGTACTCCCAAGAGTAAAGCCAAGCAAGTCGTAAGCACACCAGTCGCAAAAGACCTATTTTCTCCAGGAACGTCGAGTGGACCTACGCCAGTAATATCCGTTGCCCCTAGTGTGCCTATAGTTAGTAATATTTCTACTGCTATTGTAGGTCTGTCTTCATCAATTTTGAGTCAAATGGCTCAAGCTCCAACAGCTCCTTGGTATGGAGCTAATAATACTCCTTTGAACATTGCTGGGGATATCCATGAAATCCCCAAGAACATTGAAATATTTCTGCCTAAATACAAACCAGATGGCCCAAGAACAGCAGAAGAACATATCCAAGCTTATAAGGATGTTTTAATTAGGTTGTAAGTTCAATATGAAGATGTGGCCTGCAGACTTTTCCCTATGAGTTTAGATCCAATAGCATATGAGTGGTATATATGCTTGCCAACTGGTTCAATCACCTCTTGGACTCAAATGGAAAATGCCTTTGTTAATCAATTTAGGTCACCCTTAGATCCCGCAACTATTTACAATCAGTTTATTACATGCAAAAGGGGCCAAGGGGAACCAATCAGAATGTTTAATCAGAGATTCCAAAAGTGCTATAACAGAGCAATCAGGCACTTTGCTATTGATCCCGTAGTGGCTTTGCAGATATATTTTGGGGCATTGGACCCCATGACAGCCATGTTTGCAAGGCGCAATCCTCAGGTTACCACGTTGGCTTTGGCCTATAATGAAGCCATGATTATCGAGCAACAAATGACACCACAAGGCTACGGGTTTACCCAGATGCCTATGGTGGGACAGTATGCTCCATATGGCCAAGCTCCCTAGGCAAATCAACTCATGGCACCACAAATGCCAAGCATGAACGCCTTTTCATATCAGCAGCCGTATCCAACAGCACCCGCATATGCACCCATTCCAATCCAACCACTCACAGCCATTCCACCTGTCCTTGCATTTTTGCAGAGCAGTCAACCGACGATGCAAGGAACTAGTCAAGCCAATCCTCAAGCCATAGTTCCATTTCCAAATCCAACCCCGATTCAAAGTGTCAACCCATACGGGAATCCAATTCCTCATAACCCAACCCCAGTGTTGAATCAAGACCCCATTAATTATGCGAATCCAACGGGGGTTAACAACAATATGATTCCACCAAAAGATGTTTATTCAGAAGTCGAGGAGCTCAAGAAACTAGTGCATAAACTGAGCAATGACAGAGGTTCAACAAGCAGAAGTATGAGTCCCATGCCCCTCACCCAAATCAAAATTTTAACAATAGAGGGAGGCACTGGAACACCAAGCCAAACAATGGGGGAGTTCCTGCTCCCATTGCTAATCAATTAGATGCTTCTGCAGGCCCTAGCCAATCCAATTCTCTTTTGAATCTTTCAGATTTGGCATGGGAAAGGGGGTGCAGGTTACATAACACAAAAGAACACAATGAGAGGAATTGTCCTGAGATTGCTAGATACACTCATTGTCTTCAAGCACAAGTTGATGATTTGGAATTGGTATCAAATGAGAGTCCATCACAACACCAAGATGATAATATTATGGTGATGGAAACTGTATATCATCAAGAAGGTGAGAGTGAGGAAGAAGAAGACGAAATTCTGGAACAGGAGGTGCAAGCTTTTCGAGATTTCAGAAAGGGGAACCATGGATACCATTTGAGAAGTAAGTCTAAAGCCCCTAAAACCTCATCAACACCTCCAAACAATTCTATTCTTCCTCCAGATACAAAGGCAAGTAACAACCCTCCCCCTCCACTCAGAAGAGAAATGTCTAATGACGTCCAGAAGACAGTCAAATTCGAAAAACCAAACTATGACGTAGTGGAGGATATGAAGAAGTCCAAATCTAGCCTTTCATTCCTGGACGCAGCTAGATTGCCTGGTCAAAAGGAGGCGTTGATAAGAGCTTTGAACTCACCTGATCCGATGTGGAAGGAAAAAGGAGTTGAATCCCATCTTATTTTGCGAAAGAAGAGAAGGGATGTCCCACCATTCTTACCGACTCTGAGAATTGCGGGTAAGAATTTGCATAACTGTTTGGTGGACACAGGTGCCACGAGCAACCTCATGCCTACAAAAATATGTAAAATGCTAGGTCTGCAACCTGTTTCATCCAAATGTACAGTCCTGCAACTGGACAGATCGGAGGTAAATGTGATAGGAACTCTATATGATGTCAAGATCCAATTGAATTCTGAACCCAGGGTTCAGCAGGTTGTAGACATTTTGGTGGTTAATATCCCAAGCGGGTATGGAATGTTACTTGCTAGGGATTGGATGAAAACTCCGAATGGCTATTTTGCAACAGATCGCTCGCATATGTGGCTACCATGGAAGGGAATTGCAAATCAAATAAGAGTGGAAAACGAACCGAGGCTTAAAGAGATTATAACAGATTTTAACAAGCCGAATGAAGTTTAGTTTTCGAGCCAGACTTAGGAGTCTATGCACTTGATGTTGAGGAAGTTGCTGAAGAGTTTAAAGAAGAAATGTGTCATGGTCATTCTTCTGAAGAAAATGATTACACGTGGTTGCTCAAGTTCGATGGATCAAAGTCTAGACAGGGAGCAGGAGCTGGAGTCGAGCTCACTGGTCCAGGAGGCAAACCATTGCTAGCTGCTTACAGATTGCAATTTCCTTGCACAAACAATGTGGCAGAGTACGAAGCATTGATCTATGGTTTACGTCTAGCATTGAGCAAACATGTTAAATGCTTGAAGGTTTTGGGAGATTCTCGAGTTGGTAGTCAAGCAAATCAAAGGACAAGATACATGCCACGACATAAGACTGAGCCTTTATAGAACTAGGGTTATGGACCTCATGGAAGAGTTCGACGCATTCAACATAGCCCTTATTTCTAGGAAAGGAAATCGAATAGCAGACTCTCTTGCAGTCGCCGTGGGCATGTTGAACCCGGTTGATATAAGAAGATGTAAAAATTTTTCCATTGAACTGGTTCCTTGTCCATCAATACCCGATAATGTAAAGAATTTCCAAGTTTTTGAAAGTGACAGACATATTTTCAAATTTGTCACGAACTCGGGTATTTTTGAAAATCAGGTGATTGATGAGGAGCAAAGGTGGCAGGATGGAACAGAAGATGAAAGTGAAACTGCGTATCAATCCAACAAAATTCCTAAAGACGTGGTTTCATTGGAGAAGATGTTCGACATGGAATGCAAGAACAAGAAAAGAAAAAGAGTCCCACTCCCCAAAGATGCGTGTGATTCAATTAATCTAGGGAGTGCAGACAATCCAAAGGAGGTGTACATAGCAAAGGCATGTACAGAGGAAGAAAGGAGCAATATAATACAGGCATTGAAGCATTACATAGATTGTATTGCTTGGAACTACAATGAGCTGAAGACTTACAACCAAAACATTATCACACATACCATCCCTTTGAAGCCAGACTCCAAGCCTTTTAGGCAAAGACAACGAGTTGTTAACCCGCTATTGGAGCCGTTGATCGAAAAGGAGGTTAAAAGATTATTGGAAGCGAAAATCATTTTTCCTGTTAGGCACTCAACCTGGGTGGCTAACCTCGTTCCAATGAGAAAAAAGAGTGGAGAGATTAGGTCGTGCATAGATTTTCGAAATCTTAATAAAGCCTCTCAAAAAGATAATTATCCACTGCCATCAATCGATGAAATTCTACAAATGGTAAATGGATCTGAAATGATGTCCTTTCTCGATGGATATTCTGGGTACAACCAAATTCTTATACATCCAGATGACAGGATGAAAACAGCCTTCACTACCAAGTGGGGGACATTTGCATATAAGAGAATGTCGTTCGGACTGTTAAATGCTGGTGCAACTTTTCAACGCGCCATGGATTACGCATTCAAAGGGCTCATAGGCAAATGCATCATCGTGTATGTGGATGATATCCCAGTTTTCTCGAAGAAGAGAGAGGATCATGTCAAAGATTTAAAGAAAGTGCTTCAAAGATGCAGAGAACATGGAATTTCCTTAAATCCCAAAAAGTGCATTTTCGGAGTGACAGAAGGAAAATTGCTGGGTCACATTATTTCGAAAGAGGGCATATCCATCGACCCAGAAAGGATACAAGCCATCCAAAACCTACCTCTCCCGAGTAGTAAGAAAGAATTGAGATCTTTCTTTGGGCAGGTTAATTTTGTGAGGAAGTTTATCTCTAGCTTTGTCGAGATAGCCAAGCCTCTGAACAAGATGCTAAAGAAAGATGTGGATGTAAAATGGAACGAGGAAAGCAGAGCGGCCTTCCAGAACATCAAAGATGCCATTTCCGAGCCCCTGTCCTTATAAGTCCGGACTACTCCAAGCCTTTTTATATTTATGCTTTTGCATCGTAACACTCCTTTGCGAGTGTATTAACCCAAAAAGGCGAGGATAGTGCCGAAAAACCCATAGCATTTTTAAGTGCCCCCTGAAAGATGCTCAATTAAGGTATTCAATCCTTGATAAGCAAATGTACGCACTTTTCAAAACTGTGAAAAAATTTAGGCACTACATCGTACATAGCAGAGTTATTGCCATCGTGCCCGATTCTCGCTGTCAAGACCATGTTTTTACATAATGAACTAGGTGAGAAGAGAGGAAAATGGATTTCAACCATCCAAGAATTTGATCTCGAAATCCAACCAATGAAACTAGTTCGAGGACAGGGACTGGCGAAGGCGATCGCAGAAAATAATCCGCAAATAATAGGTCAATGCTCAAATACATAATACATGGCTAAGGATGACTGGTATGTTGATATTGTGCAATTTTTATTGACTGGTAAGTGTCCTTCTAATCTGAATTCAACATAGAGAAGAGCCTTAAGGCTTAAGTCTATCAATTATCTGTTAAAATCTGGTGTGCTTTACAGGAAGAATCATGAAGGTATCTACCTGAGGTGCTTGAACAAAGAAGAAGCTGCCAAGGTGTTGCAAGAATTTCATGGGAAACATGGAACTGGTCATGGTGCAGCCAATGCTACAGCACATCAAATCCCCGAGAGCAGGATACTACCGGCCACATATTTTCAAGGATGTGCATACCCATGTACGATCTTGTCATATCTGTCAAGTGGCTGCAGATAGAGAGAGAAATGCAGCCATGTCGTTGCAACCTCGTAGTTGAAATGAGACCATTTGCACAAGTGGGGACTAGATTTCATCGGGGTTATTAACCCAAATTCTTTCGATTCTCATAAATTCATTTTGACAACTACGGACTCATCGTACAAGGTGGACGTAGCGATTCCTACTAAACATGCCACCACAGATGTTGTGATTAAATTTCTTGAGGATCAAATTATAACAAGATTTGGAATGCCCGACTCTATTGTCGGTGACAATGGTAAAGCTTTTATTTCTACACAATTTGCAGATTGGGCATATGATAACAAAGTGAGCTTAAAGTTTGCATCCAATTACTATCCTCAAGGAAATGGGTTGGCCGAGTCTTCAAATAAGAATTTGTTGAATACTATTAAGAAGTTGCTGGAAAAGAACCCTCGGGATTGGCACAGCCAACTAAAGTTTGCCCTTTGGGCAGATAGGACCAGAGTGAAAGAGTCCATAGGGAATACTCCCTATCATTTGGTCTATGGGCAAGACCCGATATTTCCAGCAAATTTGAAGTTGCAGACCTTACATTTCATACAAGAGTACTTGGGGACAGATGATCAAGTTGAAGCCAGGTTGAGCCAGTTGTTGCACCTTGATGAAAAGAGAGAAGAGGCCATGAATCACATGAATAAACACCAGGAAGTTATCAAGAGATGGTTTGACAGAAGGGCCAAAGTTAAATCATTCAGAATTTCAGATTTGGTATTACTATGGGACAAAAGACATGAGGAAAAAGGGAATCATCAAAAGTTTGATTGTCTTTGGTTAGGCCCATATCAGATTTCAGAGATTCTTGGGAAGAATACCTTCAAGCTAAAAACCTTAGAAGGGAGAGATTTCATGCTACCGGTTAATGGGCAGATTTTAAAGCATTATTTTAGCCCTTAGGTTGTGAGATTTTGATATTATTCTTTTGGTTTTGGTGGGGATTTTCAGATTTTGTTTTTATTGTTTAGGATTGTTAGTCTAGTTAGGATTTTGATTCTGGATTTGATTTCAATTGACATGTTTTGTTTAAATAAAAAATAATATATATATATATATATATATATATATATATATATATATATATATATAAATAAAAAATTGAGGTGTCAACTTATGCTTAAGGTTAGGAGAATATGAAATATTGGAATTATCTTGTAAAAGCTCCACAAGTAACATAAAACATTTTAAGTTATATTGTTTGATTTTGTGATACATGAAAGAGTCAGTTTTGCATGACAAATCATTTCATTTGCAATTCAAGAAATAATGCATTCATGTTCCATCTCACCTTACATACATCTCATCTTAGTTACATATGCATCTTAGGTACAAGCCATTAAAGTATGTCAAATCCTCTTAGGGTTGTGTTATAACATATATGTAAGTAAATCCTAAGGTTGGAAACTGAGTTTTGAGATATCTAGAACCAAGCACGTCTCATATATTAAAAAGGATCTTGAGCAAAATGATCAAAACCTAACTTGGAGGAAAAGGTTGGGCGAAAGAAGTTTTTCATGTCTATCCTATTATGCAACATGATCCTTAAAACAGTGGTTTTGACCACTTCCATAGAGCTTAAAGCCTAAAATCAAAGTAGTAAGGATAGGGTTAAATCCTCATCAAACTTAGGTTGAGGATCCAATTCCCCAAAACTTTGATTTGACCTACATGGAGTAGTAAGGATAAGGCATAAATTCTCATCTCGCTTAGGTTGAGAATCTGATTCCCCAAAGCTCTTATGTCTCATTTCATAATAAATCTTGGATTGTAAGGATCGTACTACTTGTCCTCTGCAAAGGATGGGTAGTCATCCCCAAGGTCTAAGCAACAAAATTAATATTTTCCATTTACATCTAAAGTTTGGATTGCAAGGATCGTACTACGTGTCCCTAGCCAGGATGGGTAGTCATCCCCAAGGTCCAAGAAGTAAAAAAATAAATTTTTCCCATCTCATATTTATTTTGGATTGTAAGGATTGTACTACTTGTCCTCTGCAAAGGATGGGTAGTCATCCCCAAGGTCCAAAGAAATGGAGATAAGTTTTGGATTGTGGGGTTAGATATGCCCATGCATGGCATCATGTCTTGCCTAAAAACAAGACCACTGATTGTCTAGAGGGTTAGACTAGCATGACCATTTCTTCCATAATTGGTTTAATTATTTTGCTTAAAGTGAGGTAATGAACTCTAAATCAGAATAGTAAGGATAGGGTTAAACTCTCATCTCGGTTGGTTGAGAGTCTGATTCCCCAAAGTTCTGATTTCACATTCACTTGCACATGGGTTCCAGATAGTAGAGACTCATAACCAACTTTGGGATATAATAAGGTAATGAATTAGTGGATCCTAAGAGGGTTTGGCAATCTTGAATGCTTGTACATGATAATAGAAGAATGACTATGCCTTTTACGAAAGCAAAATCTCCTAGCACATTCATTAGGGTACACAAATCATTCACCATCCCACATATGCATTCATGCAAAACTGATAATGGAGTGTGGATCAATTTCAAATGATAGGGAAAGAAATTCATTGCACACACTGAGCTAATACTTGATGATTCTTGATGATTCATGTACTTCTGATCTTTGGGCATTTGTTATATTGCTTATGTGCTAACATATGTTTGCGAGTTTGTGATATGTTTCAGGTTGGGTTCTTACTAAAATGCTCAAGAGCATTTGACAGCAGAGTCGCCATTTGTTGTGGTTGATCCACAACACACCCCAAAATTGGGGACCCACCTTTTGCAGGCTTGCAGAGAAGAATCTCGATGACCCAGATGCTAAAATTGAAGAAAAGAGAAAAAATGCATAAGTGTTGAAAGTGTCGCGAAATCGCGACTTGTCGCGCCATCGCTGTCGGAAACAGGAAAGTGTCGCGAAATCGTGACATGTAGCTCCATCGCTGCCGAAAAGGAGAAAGAAAAGAAAAATTGAAAGTTGTCGCGAAATCGTGACATATCGCTGGAAAAGAGTGAAAGGGTGTAGCGAAATCGTGACATGTCTCCGAGAAGAAAAGAAAAGGTTCGTACGAAATCGCAACATGCCGCTGAGAAGAAAAGAGAAGGTGTCACGAAATCGTGACATGCCGCTAGAAAAGAATGAAAATGGTCACGATTTCGCGACGTGTTTTGCCGAAGCGTACGGATGATGAAAAGTGTCACGATTTCGCGACGTGTTTTGGCAAAGTGTACGGATGATGGAAAAACGTCGCGATATCGACGAAGGACCGAGATGAAAAGTGTCACGATTTCTGACCATGAAGTGTACGAGAGAAAAGTGTCACGATTTCGACGAGGTGGAAGGCGATTATTAAGAGAGAGAAAATGTCACGATTTGACTCAAAGGTCAGGGAAAGGAGCGATATCGACATTGTTGAAGAAGGCAAGAGAGTGATAATGGTCACGATATCGCGACGTAAAGTTGCCAAAGAGGTCCGAAGGGAAGCGGTAGCGATATCGCGAACTTGCAAGAGAGCCGAGAGGTGAAAAACGTCATGATATCGCGACAAAGTGACATAAAGGTCCGAAGGGCAAAGCGGTAGCGATATCGCGATACGTTTGCGAGAGAGAGCCCGAGAGGTGAAAAACGTCGTGATATCGTGACAGGAAGTGACATAAAGGTCTGAAGGCAAAAGCGGTAGCGATATCGCGACAGTTTGCGGCAAGAAGGTCCGAAGGCAAAAGTGGTAGCGATTTCGCTATAGTTTGTGGAAGGAAGGCTCAGAATAGAAGCGGTAGCGATATCGCTACAAGTAGCTACCGAGGGCGCACGGGCGAGGAAGGCGTCGCGATATCGCGACATGTCACGATTTCATGACATGTCACGTTTTCACGGCTAAGAAGGTGAACAGGCCGCTTGTAGTTTTTGTCATGATTTGCACAGGAAAACGTTACAGAAGGCACAGAAAACGTAGGACACGTGGCGTACAGGTGTCGGAATTGCAGGAACGTTACATGCAATGGAAGATTTCGCACGTTTGGGCATCCAACATGAATTGAAAGTAAGGAAAAAGCGGGAATTTGAAAGGTCACTTGCAGGAAGGTGAAACGAAGCGACAAAGGGAATCGAAGAGCCATTTCAGTTAGTATAAAATCAAAAGCGCAGATTGAAAGAAAGGGGGTTGGAAATTGCTGCTTGCAGAGTTGCAGAGACAAAGGCTTTATGCCATTCTGGGCCTGCACTTGGGCAATTTCCTTCTTTTTGTTCTGGAACATTTATGCCTGGAACAATCTGTAAATGTAATTGATACATCATTTAATACAAAAATACAGAGTATTGGCATCTCATTGATGAGAAAGAAGGAGTCATTTTGTGCATGCATGATTTAATGTTTTATCATTCATTCCAGATTTCTAAGGCTTTTAGGTGAAGTTTAATGCAAGTGTGCTTGGTTGCTTCATGCGAATGCCTAAATCTGGAATTACAAGTAGAAACCCTAGAAACCAAGCACCTAATTTATTTGGATTGTGCGAATTTGCAGGTTCATTAGGTTAGGTTGCATGCATAAAACCTCAATATCTTCGGTTTCATCGAGTTGATGACAACATTCTGACCGTAGTTAGTTTTATTTCCATTTACTTTGTTTTATTTTTCAAACCCTTACTTTATTTCATGCAGTTTAATTACTGTATTTGAATAAGCAACTGAAAATCCATCGAATTGAAGATTAGAATAGGTTTGTTCACTTTGAGTCCACTAGAAATTCAAATTAAATAAACCATCAGTGCCCCTTGTTAACATCCACTTGCAAACCCTAAGACATTCCTGGCATTTCATTTGAACAACATCATTTAAACATAACAGGAACCTTGGAGAAAGTTATTTTCTTTGCAAGCAGAGGATTTTGGGACTCAGATCCTACCGGAGAGTGTGCTTTCACAACTGGGTGAAAACACCACTCAACACGGGGGCTGCCCGCTTGGGCACCCCACACACGTTCTTTTTGAGCAAGGTGCAGCAAAAGAATTGCAAAAGTATTGTCATTGTTGTCAACACAGTCAGATTGATGCGATTGATGCGATTCGGAGGTCGATCGGATCAAGTGCGAGAAAGTTTCAAGGAAAAGCAGTGACCCAGTTAGAAACTGGCAAAAAGAGACAAGGAAGAAAACTGTCGCGATATCGCGACATGTTTTCTGTCGCGATTTCGCGACATGGTCGAGGAGAGAGAAGGCACAGCCGAAAATGTCACGATTTCGTGACATGTCAAGTTTTTGCTGAGGAGAGAGAAAATGTGTTGCGATATCGCGACAAAAAGTAGGAGAGAGAAAATGCACGCCAAATTGTCGCGATTTCACGACATGGTCGAGGAGAGAGAAGATGCGAGCAAAACTGTCACGATTTCGCGACATGCTGGCAAAAAAGGAAACAAAGGTGTAGCGATATCGCTACATGTTGAAATGAAAGGAAACAAAGGTGTAGCGATATCGCTACATGTTGAAATGAAATTAAACAAAGGTGTAGCGATATCGCTGCATGATGAAAATACATGGAACTAAGGTGTAGCGATTTTTCTACGTGTTGAAACAAAGAGAAACTAAGGTGTAGCGATTTCGCTACATGGTGAAACAAGGAGAAACTAAGGTGTAGCGATTTCGCTACATGTTGAAACAAAGAGAAACTAAGTTGTAGCGATTTCGCTACTAGTCAAAAGTGTAGAACTGAAAGATGCAGCAATGATATTACAAGTCAAAATTTCATGAAAAGAGGCAAGGTAAAAGCACAAGGCACAAAGTTGTAGCGATTTCGCTACTGCATGGAGAAAGAGCGTACGGAAGCCAGAAGCGTCGCGATTTCATGACAAGAAGGATGATGACATCAGCAAGAGCCGAAAGCGTCGTGATTTCGTGACATGTTCCATTTTCGTTGGAGTTGGCAAGGAAAGCTGTACGGAAGAGCAAAGTGTCGTGATTTCATGACATGTTCCATTTTCATTGGAGTTGGCAAGGAGAGTTGTACGGAAGAACAAAGTGTCACGATTTCGTGACATGTTCCTTTTTCGCTGCTGCTAGCAAAGATGAGTGTACGGAAGCCGAAAGTATCACGATTTTGTGACAAGCAAGATGATGACGTCAGAAAAGTTGAAATGTGTCACGATTTTGTGACAGGATGAAAGGAAAGCTGCTGGAAGCCGGAAGTGTCACGATTTCGTGACAGCATTGAGGATGACGTCAGCAAAAGATCAAAGTGTCGCGATATCGCGACAAGATGCAGGGAAAGCTTCCAAGAGCTAAAACGGTCAGGATTTTGTGACATGCTGAAGGATGACGTCAGCAAAAGTTCTAAGTGTCGCGATATCATGACATGAGCGGGGGAAAAGCTTACAAGGCCAAAATGGTCACGATTTCATGACAACCTTCAGGGTGACATCAGCATAAGTCAAAAGTGTCGCGATATCGTGACAGGTAACAGTCTGGCATGTAAAACCCACAGGAACATGCAAGGTGACACGTGTTGAAAAAGCCGACAGGAAAATCATGCAGCCAGTTACGTAAAAAGTAACTGAAGTCAGACAGACAGTTAATCGTTGACAGGTGTTGGACATGCAATGCAACAGCCAAACATGCAAAATTGAAACACATTCGAAAAGCCGAATTTGAAGGATAATAAAAGCATTCGAAAGGTCGAATTTGTAGGCATTCTAACAGACGTATTTGAAGCATACAGAAAAGCCGAACATGAAGAATCGAAAAGCTTTCGTAGAATCATATATGGAGTTTCGAAAAAGTATTTGAAAAGCCGTATTTGAAGAAATTGAACAGTCGAAGTACATGAAACAAAATTTTCGTATTGCATGGTTTCCAAAAGACGTATTACAGGGTTTCAAACAGTCGAAGTGCATGGAACCGAACATCCGTATTGCATGGATTCGAAAAGTCATAGTATGTGATTCGATTGCATGCAGGATTGAAAGGTTATAAAATAATAATCATACAAAGAAGATGTTACTACTGTTAGAGAGAAATTGCTGTAAAAGGAGAGTTAGAAAAGAATCAAGAGAAAAATAAGAAGAGCCGTGAGAGTGTGCAGAGTTGAGTTAATTGCAGACCAGTCAGGGTCGTGCATAAAGTGAAGACATTTTTATGTCATTCTAAATTTATCAGAATTGCAGTCCAAGTTGGTGCTTGGTACTAGGAGTTGGTGCTCCATCTGTTGCAGTAGAAAATTACAGGGGTTGGTGCTCCTTCCAGGTTGGTCTCTGGTAAAGTGTTTGTAAAATTGATTTTGCAAAGACTAGATTTGGATTGGAGTCCAAGCAGTCATTTTTGAGGAGTAGCCAAATTGGTGAACCTCGGTATATTGAGTGTTGTGGTTTGCTCTCTTGTTCAAGTTTTTTTTGTTCTCTTTATTTCATATTAAATGCTGTAGATATAAAAATTTAATAGCTACACTGATTCACCCCCCCTCTCAATGTCATTGTGTAAACATCAGTTCTTAGTTTCAGTTTAATTTATGTTGTTTAAATAGTTTACGTTTTCTGTTAAAATATATCCTGCATTACGTTTCACGTCTAATCTGGATTTTGAAAGATTTTATTGAATATATCATGCTTTTGCGGCTTCTGCTATCCCATTAACGTGCAGGTAACAGCGATCGGAGTTACCGACTATTTTTGCTGGCGACAACGTTCTGGTGAAGTTTTCGGTTTTCTATCAAATATGCAGATCGTTTAAAATCATTCTGCTCACTGATTTAGCTAACATTTTACGTGCATCTTTTATCATTTTTCTTAGAAAACAAGTTTTTCTTCCTTGCAACAGGTGCTACTAACCATGTCACTGTGTCTCTGAACGCAGGATAAACAGCGAGAAGCAAGGATTTATCGACATAAGTGGCGGCAACACTTGGGCCCGCCCGTTTCAAATGTGGGCATGCGGATAGAAGAAGTATTAATCATGATTGTAACCAAGACAGGCTAACACTCCTAGCCCCTAAAAAGGGAGGAGATGTATTGTAACCGAATGGAATTAATATAAAAGGGTTGTGCTCCTGCTTTCTCCTTTATGTTTGGTTGATTCGATTACATGCGTTCTATTTCATGCATATTCGTTTAGCAGCAAGTTAGTTCTATTTTCATTACATCTTAATACTATTTTTCTTCCGGAATCTCATGCTTTCAGTGGCGATCACGGTGGGACCCTGTCCCCTATTTTTTTTAGATTCAAAACCGATTAAAATTTATGTTTTTTTTGCTTAAAGGTACCGGGCCGAATCAGAAACAGCCAATTTGGACGGAAAAGATAGCCGATTTGAGCAGAAAAAGGAGGTAAGGAGGTAAGGTTCCAAAGCTGTACCTGCATTTTTTATTATTATTATTATTTTATGTTTCTATTTTTTTTTGTCAACTTTTACTTGCTTAGGGAAAGTTGTTTATGCTTGTTTCATTTTTATTAAATAAAATGAACCCCACACACATCACGTGGTAAATTAAACCAAGGAGCTGGTCGTAAGACCCCAGCCCTTGAGCAAGACCAACGGTGGGTTCATCACCACCTTGGCTTAGCTTTGCATCCATTTCCTCGATTGTCACTGTTGTTAGGCATAAATCCTGACGAAAGCTGACCGAGTGTCGCTAGGGTGATTCCCATGCACGCGAGGATAAGTCTTCTATGGTAGGTGTCATTAACAGGACAATCCCCCTTCCGTACCGCCTATGTTCCACGTACCATCTGCTCTCACGTACCTATAGTTTCCCTCTCGTAAGGGCGGGTATATAGAGAGGTTGGTATATCGGTCGAGCAATGGTATATTGAAGGGGCGACCATTTATGGGAGTCATATGAGCCAACATTATGCATTTAAACGTTCTTCAAAACTTGCAAAAACAAAACAAAATATCAAAATGCACTAAACCAATTTAGGACACACTATTTAATCCTTAAAAGAGATAATCACGGTTTGTGTATGTGTGTGTTCATTTCTGCTTAGTGTAAACAAAAAGAAAAATCATCATAAACGAGATAAAAATCTGCTTAGCTAGTAGAAGAGCACCACAATGGTGCTCACCCGTAGCCAAGCCCAATCACGGGCGGATGCTATGGAAGGTGCACAAAAAGGAGGCACAAGTCACCTCCGGTATAGCCCCAAGGATTTGGTCATACCACCTTGGCGGCTTGACACACAAGGCAGTCCCCTCCGTGCCCCGACGAAACGGGACTATAGGGGCACCTCTTCGAGGAGCACTCCTGTTCAGCATAGCACTCAGCACACACCCTTCCATGAGGGGTACAGTCATAGGAGAGCTCCCTTAGATGCTCGCTATGAGCGGTCACCGTGCGATGAAGCGCTAGGTCAACATAGGGTTCAACGGGAGGAACCACATCATTACACTATCCCTCCTTCACCCCCTCTAGTTGTCAAGACTACAAGGACAAATCCAGAGCACAAGGCTCCTCAGGCGGGGCGAGCCAACTCCGCCCGTCCCTTTTTCACTTATGAAAGAGAGCATGAGGAAGACCCTTACCTTCCTCGAGAGCAATATACAGCATGGGAGCAAGACGCCTCTCGCAAATGCTATCTATCAGGACCACTCACCGAGGCCAGAGCCTCGGGGGAATGTCGCTACCCCCAACAGAGGGAGGCTGCCTATAGATATCTTGGATCACTATGACCGAGATAGATATCTAGGAGAGGCATCTAGGCCTTCTAGACATGAGGCGGCAAGACCAACTATCTTAGAATCTATCAAGCATTTCGCACACCGGATGCAACTCACGCAACTTGAGCTAGAACGACAATAGTTAGAGCAATGGTATCTTCTAAATAAAGAGCACCTTCAGCACCAGAAGGATGAGTTGTTCCAACACACTATGCAGGAGAGGACTCCAACCCCTCACACGCATAAGACAAAACATTATGAGAGGCACAACCCCCGGGTGCGAGACAAGTCTCCACGACCTCATCAAGCATCGCCCTCGATGCCTCCTAGACATGAGCGGGAGGCTACTCTTATAACCAATGATGGGCACCTTCCTCAGGAACCCACTCAGGTTTATGGGCCACCCTTAGAAATTCATCAAGAAGCCTCTAAGGAATCAGAGCGAGAAGAAGAGTGGGATGAACTACCCTACCAAGGCATGGGGGTGCTATCTGGCCACCCCTCCATAAGCCCCAAGTTCCTCAACAAGAACCAACCAAAGAGGAGGAGCTCAAATCTCCCGATACATGCAAAGCGCTAGAGCACTTAGAGTCGGTAGAGACCAAGATTTTGGAGCTCCCAAGGCCCAAC
Organism: Wollemia nobilis; assembly: GCA_028583015.1. Taxonomy (NCBI): domain Eukaryota; kingdom Viridiplantae; phylum Streptophyta; class Pinopsida; order Araucariales; family Araucariaceae; genus Wollemia; species Wollemia nobilis. Next base: position 193,550 of record JAQPPZ010001975.1, read on the forward strand.
TTACATGAGGCTCCTTTCGAAGAGGATCAACCTTTAACCATAGGGCTACCTGATGATGCAGTCCTCCATGTCTCAGAATCTCTAGATTCTGATGAGCTATACTCACTGGTCGAAGGTGAGGATAAAACAGAGATAGCCCACAACAATCACATGCGACAGCATCGACATCCCATAAAAATCGAGGAAGCATGTCAACAGATAAACATAATACTAGGGCATGAGTGGCGCGTTAACCCACCGCAGTGGGACCAAGCGTTACATCCACCACTTTGGGCACACAAAGATCAACTTTCGCCCAGAGACCTCATAGCAACATCAGTGCCGAGGGTAGACCCTGTCCTCCTATCCATGCATAGGGCTGATCCATTCATGCCAATCCCTCCAGAGCCAGATCCGGAGCGCAAAGACCATCAAGCTGGGGGTACCTCTATCCCCTGAAGAGCCATAATCCAAACCAAAAAGCTCCAAGGATTATCGCAATCACTTGGTCAATCCCAAAAGCTCCAAGGATTATCGCAATCACTTGGTCAATCCCAAAAGCTCCAAGGATTATTGCAATCACTTGGTCATCCCAAAAATGCTCCAAGGTAAAGCCAGGATTAACTGGTCAATCCCAAATGCTCCAAGGATTCTAAAATCGCTTGGTCAATCCCAAAATGCTCTAAGGATTCCTATCCAATCGCTTGGTCAATCCCAAAATGCTCCAAGGATTAATAATCGCTTGGTCAATCCCAAAATGCTCCAAGGATTCTATCAATCGCTTGGTCAATCCCAAAAATGCTCCAAGGATTCTATAATCGCTTGGTCAATCCCAAAAATGCTCCAAGGATTAAAGCAACCAAAAGCTCAGGTCAATTCCCAAAAATGCTCCAAGGATTCTATAATCGCTTGGTCAATCCCAAAAATGCTCCAAGGATTCCTAAAATCGCTTGGTCAATCCCAAAATGCTCCAAGGATTTCCACAATCGCTTGGTCAAAAATCAAGAAAATTCAAAAACAACACAAAATCATCAAAAAACAACAACAAAAATTTTGCATCTCATTTCTAGGCATACTCAAATTCATCAATAGAGAGCTCTTCTCGCACCTCATCTTCATATTCACAAAAATCAATCCATCAAAAATACAAAAATACATAGTTGCATTAAAGCATTGCATCCATACATTGCATATTTGTGGTCGTACGGGTCAAAGGCACCATAGGCTGTAATTGCTCTGCTAGTCCATCTTGTTCCACACTGTTCCATTTTACAAAAACAACAAAAACACCATGCATTGCTTTTTACCACACTAGAGTGTGTGGTCTTTTAATGTATCAAGAGTTTTCGTGATTCGGTCATCATTTTGCTCTTTAGCCACGTAATGTACCAAGTCAGACAGATTTTACGAAGGTAGAGTTACACTTGAAATACACCTTGTTACGTAACATCCCAACACAAATTAAAACACATAAAAATTCCCAAGTTGTGTGAACGAAAGATGAAACCTGCGCAGTAATCCAGGTCACCATAAGTGAAACGGTTATCTTGCTCATCCCCCCGTGCGAATGGTTCTAGAATGCTGAGAATTGACAAAAGGACGAGCTCTTTCCTATCCATTCACCTCCATATACAGTGGTTTTCACCACTACCAAATCCCAATCATAGTTGGTTCCCAAAGTTGTAAGGATTTGTACTACACGTCCCTGCCAAGGATGGGTAGTCATCCCCAAGACCTAAAAGGATCAACACCATTCACAAACAAAATTCCAACAAATCATCATCCTAACACTTTCCATTCACCTTTGGTCTCCAAGTTGTAAGGATTCGTACTATCCGCCCCTAACCAGGATGGGTAGTCATCCCCAAGGCCTAAAAGATCAATGCCCTTACTCCATAATCTCCATCACCCCCTTGGTCCCCAACGTCGTAAGGATTCGTACTACATGTCCCTGCAAAGGATGCGTAGTCGTCCCCAAGGCCACAAGGATCAAGGCCACTCACAAGCCCAAACTCACAATACTCAAAATACAAAATCAAATAATAGTGGTTATCACCACTATTCAAAATCCTTGCTCAAAAAGAATTAATAGAAAATAAACAGTGATTTTCATCACTATATAGACGAGCAACTTTCTAAATCATTCAGCCAACAAATATCCTGAACTTGAATCCCTGGAATTCTCAGCATTCGAAAACCATCTAGGTGATCCTCATTACAGGTTTGGTTGATAGCCTATCTGGCAATGGTGGTATCCTACCCGCATGACGATATGTCTGTCACATTCGCTTTGCGTGTGTGCAGACCAATGTTTGCATAAGGATGAGCTAGCTTATGGTATCCTGGATAACACCGCAGATTAATCTAACTAAATACAACAAAGGAGTTAGTGGAGCTAATTAGGTGATCCTCGATACGAGGTTCGGTTGAAAGCCCATCCGGCACTGGCGGTATCCCGACAAATACCACATAAATGAACTCAATTGCACACACGGGGATGTGAAATAGCTTGGTCAAAAACAAGTTCGATTCATACCTTGTTCAAAAGTCTTGTAAGATAAAGTACAGTCATGGCTAGTAAGTTAAAACCGTCTGAGTCTCAGAAAACCTTAGCTACATTTCTAAACCAACTGCGCTACTTTTCATCCTTACAATACCATCAAAAAATACAAAAAAAAGAAAAACCACATGTATACATACAAAGTCATGCATCACAGCAATCGCCTAAAGACAAAATAACAGAGTTCTAAACAGTCTATGGTGCCATAGCCAAACATCACAAATTCTATCCATCCATTTCATTTCTGCATATCACATATAAATCAAAAACATTTGCATTCATCACAACATATGCATCCATCAAAATAAATCAACATATAACAATCGCATTCATCACAACATATGCATCCATCAAAATAAATCAACATACAACAATCGCATTTATCATACCATATGCATACATCAATATAAAGTAGCATGCATCCATCAACATCAATCATTATGCATAAAATCATGACATATACACAAAGAAAGAAAATCAAAACAACAAAAACATCACAAAAATGCAACACAAAAACACAGCAATAAGCATTGCCGGACACAAGTGCTCTTGCACTTAACCTCTTGGCATAGAAAATCGATGTCGGGGCTCAAATTGTCATTCTCCTACTTCCCCAAGAAGGCTACCATAGCCGGACCGCTCCACGGGAAGACGGGTTTTCGACAATTTCACCCCATTATGGCATCACCAAAAGGGTTAACACCCACCAAAAATAGGTCCAAATGTCGGGAAATTGCACATGCTTAAATGGTAAAACATCTAAAGGCACCCTTGCACAAGTCATCTTGGGTCAAGCGACTCGTCGCTTTTCTCATGAAGGTCATTCCCTCATCGATTCATCGCTTGAGGGGGTAGTCACACTTAGTCACCAATCAACAAGCACACACCCAATCAAAGCAATGACATGCATTCAAAGAATCATTGACAAAGACAATCACGCTCCTGCTTGGGGCAGTAAACAAGCAACAATCAAATTGATCAAACACTTGGCATTCCCGAAGCATGAACACAAGGTTCCCCTGTGGACAAAAGGTTACGCCCTTTGCCTAATCATGACTGATCAATGTCCAAGCTCAAGTCACACCTCACCAAAATAGGTTAACACTTGAAATCAAATTCCTTAGCTCGTCAGAAGCAAGGATTCAAGAATGCATGCCCTTTCCATACTTGGGGCATCAAAAGTTGGTTAGGTTACCAAGAAACCCTAATCATTAGTGCTTTGGTTATCTATTTTTGCTCAACACTGCGTCACCCACAGCGCTTCCCAAAAAGGGGCATCTGTAGACACCAAAACAGCACCAATCCGATTATGTGACTACAAACACTGATCGCATTGACACACACAGCTTTCAGGGCAGCCCTCAGAGGTCAAACAGTGGTCCTAGCCACTTACATAGCAGTTTAGAAGGTCGAAAAGTAAACAGAGCAGAAGCTGGTCATTTTAACAAGCCTTAAGCAAAACAAGCCTTAATCAAAAGCAAGCCTTAATCAAAAGCAAGCCTTAATAAAAAACAAGCCTTAATCAAAAGCAAGCCTTAATCCAAAGCAAGCCTTAATCCAAAGCAAGCCTTAATCAAAAGAAGGCCTTGGCCGAAGTGTCGCGATATCGCGACGTCGCGATATCGCGACACTTCGGCGCCCAAGGCAAAGCCTTGGCCGAAGTGTCGCGATATCGCGACGTCGCGATATCGCGACACTTCAGCGCCCAAGACATAGCCTTGGCTGAAGTGTCACGATATCGCGACGTCTCACTCCCAAAGCAGTCGCGATATCGACTGCCCAAGGCAAAGCCTTGGCCGAAGTGTCGCGATATCGCGACACTTCGGCACCCAAGGCAAAGCCTTGGCCGAAGTGTCGCGAATCGACGTCGCGATATCGCGACACTTCGGCACCCAAAGAAAGGCCTCGGTCGAAGTGTCGCGATATCGCGACGTCGCGATATCGCGACACTTCGGCATTTGCGCCTGGGCGGCATTCAACCAATCAAAGGCGCCATTAAAACCAATCAAAGGCAGACATTTAATCAATCAAAGGCGGAAGTCAAGCATTCAAAAGTGACATTAAAGCCATCAAAGCAGACGTGAGACAAGTGGCAGCCGAGAACAGTCAGTTATTGCCGCCTGCTGTGCATGCGCGCGTAGGTGGGAAAATTGGCAGTTAGCGGACTGTTGCGAAGGCAGTCAGGTAAGCCCTAGTCAAGGCGGAGTCTCCTCCCTTTTGAGAAGGCATGGCCGCCACGTGGCATCCCCGCGTGCCCCCTCCAAAGAGACCCCATGGGTCTATAAAACGGCGGACTTTCCCACCCAAAAAAGAGGTTGACAAGCATTTCCAAGCAACGAAGTGCTGTCCATTCAAAGACCCGATTGCATTCCTTTCTAATTCATTCTTTCACATCCGTAATCTCTTTCGCAAGAGAGGTTGTTGGGTGGTTGTTAGAAGGTGAATCCGAACCTTCAGACCCGACATTGGACACAGTAAACCACCAATTTGCCGACAACTCTTTCTCTGAGATTTTGGGCCCATCCCTAGTGGATTGGCGCCGAAGTCGAGCTTTAACGGGGGCGGCCCGCTTGGGCACCCCACACACGTTCTTAGTTTCAGTTTAATTTATGCTGTTTAAATAGTTTACGTTTTCTGTTAAAATATATCCTGCATTACGTTTCACGTCTAATCTAGATTTCGAAAGATTTTATTGAATATATCATGCTTTTGCGGCTTCTGCTATCCCATTAACGTGCAGGTAATAGCGATCGGAGTTACCGACTATTTTGTTGGCGGCAACGTTCTGGTGAAGTTTTCGGTTTTCTGTCAAATATGCAGATCGTTTAAAATCATTCTGCTCACCGATTTAGCTAACATTTTACGTGCATCTTTTATCATTTTTCTTAGAAAACAAGTTTTTCTTCCTTGCAACAGGTGCTACTAACCATGTCACTGTGTCTCTGAACGCAGGATAAACAGCGAGAAGCAAGGATTTATCGACATAAGCGGTGGCAACACTTGGGCCCGCCCGTTTCAAATGTGGGCATGCGGATAGAAGAAGTATTAATCATGATTGTAACCAAGACAGGCTAACACTCCTAGCCCCTGAAAAGGAAGGAGATGTATTGTAACCGAATGGAATTAATATAAAAGGGCTGTGCTCCTGCTTTCTCCTTTATGTTTGGTTGATTCGATTACATGCGTTCTATTTCATGCATATTCGTTTAGCAGCAAGTTAGTTCTGTTTTCATTACATCTTAATACTATTTTTCTTTCGGAATCTCATGCTTTCAAAATTTTTAATTAAACACTCTACCTTGGTGTCTAGATTGGCATTAGTCTTAAAAAATACTACAACAATAAGTTGTGTGTATACTTTAGGAATATTAATAGGAAATGGTTGAAATATCACTACCCCTACATATTATTAGTCATAATTTATAGAATGTGACAAGATAATACATATTTTCTCACTTGGGTTATTTCTTAAGGTATGATCAAATTTGGTTTAATGATGATGATCAAGAAAAATTATCTTTTTCACCAAATGGGAGACCTTCACTTAATAAAAAATTGCATTTAGGTTGTTAAATGTTAAAACCACCTTTTAACAAGCCATGAAAATGACATTCATAGAAATAGATAGTGATATTATTCTCATAAATCTCGATGATTTGGATATCTAGTCAAAATAAAAAATGCATTATTGAGCATTTATAGTCTATCTTCCAAAGGTGTGAGAATTTTGGTACCTCACACAATTCTAAAAGGTCAATTTTCATGGTCCAAGAGGGTAAGTTATTGGGATATTTAGTATAAAAAATATTGTATAACCATAGATCCAAATAGTATAAAAGTGATCCAACACCTCTTATCACCCATATCAATAAAAGGAATCTAAAATTTGCTAGTATAAATCCAATTTGTTGCTAATTTTATAACCAATTTGGTGCAACTATCTAGGCTAATCACCAAAATATTAAAGAAATATGCAACCCTAGTATAGATCGAAGAAGGGAGGAGGGCTTTCCAAAATATCTAGGATACCATCACTAATGTTCCAGTCCTTGTCAACACTAATTTTTCCAAATAATTTTGGTTCTATATGTTTGGGATAAATAGAAGCATTTTTATTGCATCGACCCAAAAGAATTATATGGACAAAGGACATTCCTTATCTTTTATGAGTTAGTTCCTACATAACTATGAGTAAATGTAAACATTCATTTAGAAAAAGGTATTTCATATGATGAAAGACCTAACAAAATGTAGGTACTATCTATCCTAAAGTAAAGCCTCTTTTTTTTGTAGTCCACCCTCATAACTAATCTATAGTGCTTCTTAGAAACTAGGAAAAAAGAGAGTCAAGTGGATACATAAAATTTAGAAGCTTGATATAGATATTAAACCCATAAATATCATTAAGGAAAGAGCTCTATGTGAGAAATATACATTGTATATCATGAAGAACCAAGTTGTTGTAGTAGAGGAAGTAGAATCTAATGATTAGACAATATGGATGAGAGATATAAGTAGGTACACGAAAACTAGATAGTTCCTACAAGGGTTGACACCTACAAAAAGGGGATTGATCAACATATAAGGCAATACATTATGTATGACTAGATGGTGTACTATTTAGTAGATGATATGATAGTATTATTATTAGATGAATTAAAGAAGAAAGAGTCAATCCTCTACCTCTTGTGTATTTGTGTCCTTCATTCTACCTTTATTCGAGATTGGCTAGAAATTGTGAAAAGTGTTTTGTATTAATTTACCATTATATATAATTCTCTCCACTTAATACAAATATTAACTATGATAACATAATTAAATAATTTTCAACCTTTGACACTTGACAAGTACAGTCTGATTAAAAATCTACCGACTCTCTAGGTATGCTGCAATAAGGCGTTCTTGTTTTGTTGTTCCCATATGCAAGCCTTCAAATAAACCACGCCGTACATATGCTCCATGTTTAAAAAAAAAAAAAAAATAGCTTTAGTTTACACTTTATTTGCAGTAAAGTTAATTTTTATAACGCTGGATTATATAACCATATTTAATTTTTTGGTGGTTTGTCCAGCTAAAGCACTGGAGAGCATTAAAGGCATCAGTGTGAGCCTTGAAACCACAAGGGAGTATTAGACAAATAAAATACGGAGCAAGCCAGAGATAGTACTATGTCCATAATTTAGCCGCACAAACATTTCATTTCTCCCACTAGAATATCATTGATTATTCTTATTTCGTTCATTTGTTATTCATTCCCCTCGCCATAATATGGTATTTTATTTATTATGTAGATGAGTTACCAATATGTACACTCTGAAAGATGGTGTCCTAAATGTTATTTTGAATTAATTTTTTATGTTATTATTAATTTTTGTATGAGTATCTTATCGATCAAATTTTATCTGTTCAAGGAAAGGAACACTAATTTAATAGACAAATAAGAGATGTAAGGTTGATGGTTTTAATATTTTTAAAATTAAAAATAAATAATTATATTTTTACAATTTAAATTTTAGTTAATTTTATATTTACAAAACAAGAAAACCTAGATTTTACAATTATTTAATTAAAAAATAAATTTTATTTATAAGGTAAATAACTATAATTTTTAGATGATATCAATAGAGGTAAAAGATAGAAGCATACGTGAGATCATGAGGGTGTTTATAGGAACACACTTCTTATTTATTCTATCTATTCATGTTGTTTATCTATTTTTATAAATAATTTTTTTTATCTATATACTCTTTTATTTTACTCATCTTCCTTTTTGTGCATATGGTTGTGGTGAATGTATGTTTTGGAATATTTTCAAAAAAGGAATTGTGAATTCCAACAAATATAATTACTTATTGTTATTATTCAATTAAAAAAAATAAATTTTATTTATAAGGTAAATAACCATAATTTTTAGATGACATAAATAGAGTTGAAAGATAGAAGCATATGTGAGATCATGGGGGTGCCTATAGGAACACACATCTTATTTATTCTATCCATTTATGTTGCTTATCTATTTCTATATATTTTTTTATCTGAATGCTCTTCTATTTCATTCTTCTTCCTTTTTATGCATATGGTTGTGGTGAGTGTATAATATTTTCCAAAAAGAATTGTGAATTCCAACAAAGATAAAGTACAAATTTTTATCAAATAAGTACAACAAAAATCCTCAAACATTGAAAAAAGAAATCCAATAGAATAAAAAAGAAAATAAATATTCCATATTTATTTGTGGTTGAAAAATTAGAACACTTTGAATTTTATTATAGGGATGTCAATATTGTGAATCATGGGAAAGTTTACTTTGAAAATATAACACATTCTTCATAAATAATATTATAAAAATAAATCATCAGCTATGCTCCTGTTGTTGGGGTCCGCACGTTCCTTGCCAGATTTTAATTTTAAATTTTCTTCCACATATTCTTTCTTGAGAGGTTAGTGCAGGTCTATTTTTTCTGCCTTCTCTTAGCTTTTCCAGCACCTTGCTTGTAATTGTTATTTCTTCTTGGTTGGTGTTATTGGTAATTTATCCCATTTGGGGTGGTCGACTGTTAATCTCCTTTTGGAGATTATTTTTTGGGTTGTGTTTTATTTTCTCTCCCTCTAGGAGTTGCTATGTAAGGTTGTGGATTTTCCTTTAAAACTCTCTTTCTTAATATTACCAAAAAACGTTATAAAAATAAATCATCAAAATAAAGACAATAGTAAATAAAGGTCAAAATGATCCTTCAAAGGAGAAGAACTTATCAATAAAATGGAAAAATAAAATCCTATTAAGGAGCTTTAAAATGGAAAAATAAAATCCTATTAAGGAGCTTTACAACTTGCATCACAAAATAGGGCATAATAGCTTACTAGAAATTTTAGTATTTAGGCATGAAAAGAAACTTGCATGTAGTTGTATTTTTACTTTAAGGTAACCTAGCAATGTCTACCTTGTTCTTATGGGCTCTTTCTAGCCATTGTTGTTGATTATTTAGATACCTACATATTGCTTGATGAGTTAGCTATTTTTTAATATTGAAGGGCATATTGTGATCACCATAGTGTGTGTTGAATATCTTCAAATACAAAGATCAATATCATTCTCGAGGAGGTAGAGTTATAGATTCAAGTTTGGGGAGGGGTTGATCCATCCCATGTACCCTTGGAAAGAGAAAAAATGATTTATTGGTCTATACAAGCATTCATTAAGAGGAGATATGTATCATATATAATGTTTTCTCTCCTTTGTCCCTCAATTTAGATTATTTATAATTTGATTTTATTAGCTGAATTCCAAATTTGATAAAGTACTTATAAATGCTCTTAACATATCCTATGGGCAAGTTTTTTGCAAGCCTTCAAGTATTCTCTATATTCCAATAGGTGGATTTATGGTTTCACATTTGGAGAGAGGTTGATCCATCTCAGGCATAGGATTTTATAAAAAATTCAACACCTATGATATCAAAGCACTACCAAATGAACATAAATGAATATGAAATAGCATCAATGGTAGAAAAATTCAACCTTGTTGTCAACATCTAGGATAAATGAAGAGAGTTGGAGGTAATTTTTAGTCTATTGCTTGATAATTTTAATCACTAATAAGTCTTTGTTAATGATGAGAAAATCATTGAATTTCTCATCAAATAAGGTCCACACATAGAGGGTAAAAATGAATATGGAAATAACATAAAATAAAGGATAATTCCATTATAGACCAATCACTTACTGAATGGTTTAATCACTCAAGAAAAGTTTTTCAATCCACATGAGAGTGTTCAAAAGTCTAGTATCAAGGTGAAGGCCTCCTCCTACCACCCCATATAAATCATTAAAGGAAAAAATTGCTACTTGGTAAAGAATACATTGAACAATATATCTATCTATTCAAGGAATGTTGTGGAAAATACAAAGATATAATTACTTGGTGTTTTGATAATGTGAAGTTTTATGACAAAAACACCATATAAAATGACATTAAACTAGAACTTGGTGCAAAATGATTTAAGAAGAAACACCATATGAATCCTAAAATCTAGGTGGTCATGAAAAGGAGCTATTAAAACTCCTATAGGATCAAATTAAAATTTTAATTAAACACTCCACCTTGGTGTCTAGATTGGCATTAGTCTTAAAAAAAACTACAACAATAAGTTGTGTGTATACTTTACGAATTTTAATAGGAAATGGTTGAAATATCACTACCCCTACATATTATTAGTCATAATTTATAGAATGTGACAAGATAATACATATTTTCTCACTTGGGTTATTTCTTAAGGTACGATCAAATTTGGTTTAATGATGATGATCAAGAAAAAATATCTTTTTCACCAAATGGGAAACCTTCACTTAATAAAAAAAATTGCATTTAGGTTGTTAATTGTTAAAACCACCTTTTAAAAAGCCATGAAAATGACATTCATAGAAATAGATAATGATATTATTCTCATAAATCTTGATGATTTGGATATCTTGTCAAAATAAAAAATGCATTATTGAGCATTTATAGTCTATCTTCCAAAGGTGTGAAGATTTTGGTACCTCACACAATTCTAAAAGGTCAATTTTCATGGTCCAAGAGGGTAAGTTGTTGGGATATTTAGTATAAAAAATATTGTATAACCATAGATCCAAATAGGATAAAAGTGATCCAACACCTCTTATCACCCATATCAATAAAAGGAATCTAAAATTTGCTAGTATATATCCAATTTGTTGCTAATTTTATAACCAATTTGGTGCAACTATCTAGGCCAATCACCAAAATATTAAAGAAATATGAAACCCTAGTATAGATCGAAGAAGGGAAGAGGGCTTTCCAAAATATCTAGGATACCATCACTAATGTTCCAGTCCTTGTCAACACTAATTTGTCCAAATAATTTTGGTTCTATATGTTTGGGATAAATAGAAGCATTTTTATTGCATCGACCCAAAAGAATGATAAGGACAAAGGACATTACTTATCTTTTATGAGTTAGTTCCTACATAAATATGAGCAAATGTAAACATTCATTTAGAAAAAGGTATTCTATATGATGAAAGACCTAACAAAATTTAGGTACTATATATCCTAAAGTAAAGCCTTTTTTTTTTGTAGTCCACCCTCATAACTAATCTATAGTGCTTCTTAGAAACTAGGAAAAAAGAGATTCAAGTGGATACATAAAATTTAGAAGCTTGATATAGACATTAAACCCATAAATATCATTAAGGAAAGAGCTCTATGTGAGAAATATACATTGTATATCATGAAGAACCAAATTGTTGTAGTAGAGGAAATAGAATCTAATGATTAGACAATATGGATGTGAAATATAAGTAGGTACACGAAAACTAGATAGGTCCTACAAGGGTTGACACCTACAAAAAGGGGATTGATCGACATATAAGGCAATACATTGTGTATGACTAGATGGTGTACTATTTAGAAGAAGATATGATAGTATTATTATTAGATGAATTAAAGAAGAAAGAGTAAAATAACTAATCAAATACTACCTTGATGAAGTATGGTATTATTCTATGCCAACCATGGCACATAATATCTTGAGTAAGACACTACTAGCTTTCCATTTTTTATAATTTCTTTTAGTGGATCAGAAATTGAAAGGCATGTTTCATGTTTATGGGAAGAAGAAGAAAAGTTCCAATGCCCTTGAAACCCATCATAGTTGCTTAGTCTTTCCTAAAGTGGGGTTTGGACTTCATTGGTAAAATCAATTGCTTATTTTGTGCAAGACAAAAATATATTTTAAATACAACTAATTATTTGACAAAATGGGTTGAAACAATGTCAATTAGATAATCTAAATAGGACATGATTGTCTAGGTTTTAGAATATATAATCATCATATTTGGGGCTCCATCCACCATAGTACATTTATTGGATTCAAAGTGATAAAAAATTACTAGAATATGGTTTTGTGCTCAAGAAGTCCTACAACTACGACTCCCATGGTAATTGTGTGGTATATTTTTCTAAAAAGAACGTCATAAGGGTATTGAAGAAGATCATGGTTGAATCACAAAGGCACTGGTATACCAAACTATGGAAAGCGCTATGGTTATACCAAGTGATACAGAAGGCCTCCATAGGATCATCCCACTACAAGCCACTCTTTGGAAAGGGGGTCATGTTGCTAATCAATTTGGAACATCCTTCCTTTTAAATGTTATAATAATTAGATATTGAATACATTGACATCAAACCAAAGAAAACTAAAGTAAGCATGACTAAATACACTACTAGCCTAGGAAGGAGAAAGAGAAAAGGATTTCAAGAGGATGGTGCAATATCAAAAGAAAATTAAGAGATGGTTTAACAAATAAATCATCCAGATGTGAAAATAAGGTAATTTTATATTCAAATGGGATGAGATGAGGACAAAGCCAAACTAGGGGCCACATAAAACTTGATTCCCTCTAGAGTAGAGCATTCTCTAGATTTTTTATTTGAATGCTTAGAAACAAGCTAGAATGGATGGGAGATTACTCCTAACTTTGGTGAATGGAAAACATATTTAACCCATCTAAAAAAATATTTTATATACAAAAAAATGTAAAATATGTGAATAATCCCTTTATTTTAAAACAAAAATTAGATGTTATTCTTGGTCATTGTCTTTCCTTTTCCTCTAAAAGAACAATGATAACATCAATAATGACAACTTGGACACCACAACTGCAAAGAATGGAAAAATAGCAAGTTTTTTTTGCCCTAGGGTTTGTGTTGTCATTGGTTTTGGTAAAATCTATCGATTTGGTTCAGTGAAGCATTGAAATTATTGTTAGTGTTATTAAATCAAACTGTAGTTAATATAGATCAATTGTCTTTACCCCTAATTTATATTTATTTATTGAAAATCATGGTGTATGTTTGTTTGTATTTAAATATTATTGTGTGAATATGTTGCGCTTAGCTAGTCGTATGAAGGAGTTTGTACTTTCTTAATAAGGCTCCATGGAAGCTCCATGGAAGGAAACTAATAGGGTTCCATGCAAGGAACCTAATAGTTTTAAAAGTATTAATTTATTTATATGTAGTAGATAGATATTAAAAATAGAATTATGATATTATAAAGGTTATTGTATGAAAATATTTAAAAAAAACATTGAACATTAAAATATTTATATTTTAAAAAATAAATAAAGAATTAAAAAAAATGTAAAAATCTAACTATGATAAAAATTGAATCTATTTATATGATTTATCAAAGTGAGGATCATAGTAGAACCCTTTTTCTCCAAATAGTTAGAATATTTCACCGTTATAATTATATCTTCCAAAAATTATTTTATATTTCTATTTTCTCTCAACCTCTCTAAGGTTTCACCTTTATAATTATATCCTCCAAATATTATAATTATAAATTATGATGATAACCTTCTTATTGGAGGAGATATGAATATCACATTAGAGTATTGGTAAAATATAGGGGAAAAAAGGAATCATGATTCCAAAAAAGATCTGGCTAAGTATATAATTGCCCAAGAAAATCTACAGGATATCATAAGTATACTTGGGAAAATATAAGATCAGGAATTCATTACATTGCTGAAAGATTGCACAAATTTCTAGCTGGTGAAAATATTCTATCCATTTACAGTCTTCTAAATAGTCACCCCTCATCCAAAGTGTAATATCTAATCATAAACCAATTCTTTTGGAAAAAAGGACAAAATATTCAAGAATTTATAAATATTCCATTTAAAGACAACTCAAGATGAGCAAAGATAGATTTTTTTAGACCTCTAGTTGAGAACAATTGGAAATAGAAAACTACTTCAAAAAGACCACAAGACATCTGGAAGGAGCAAATTCTAAGACTTAAAAAATAAATTAGAAAATGACTATCCAAAAAGCCACCTCAAAGAAAATAGTTGATTTTACAACAACTTGATAAATTGGAAACAGAGTTAGAAGATACTTCTCCTCTGCCCTAACATGTTGAGAAGAGAAATGAGTTGTTGGTTGAACTATGCAAGTTGAATGTTGTAGAAGAGACCCAGTGGAGATTAAAATCTAGGATGGTATGGTTACAGAAAGGGGATAAAAACACAAAAAAAAAATAATCTCAAAAATCTTCAAAATTATTTTAGGAATACTATTAGAAGTATTAAGGAGTATGGCATCATCTACATAGAGAAAGAAAAATTAAAAGAATTGGCTAAAAATTACTTTTCAAAGCTGCTCACTCATGAACCTGGAGATCTTCATGTCCAAGATCTTTTGCTTCAGAATATTCCATCTTCTCTTACTCAAGAGGACAAAGCTAGTTTATTTTCCCAAGTTACTAAAGAAGAATTAGAGTCTATGGTGGATTCTCTCCCTAAAGATAAATCTCGAGGACCATATGGTTTCACTTATAATTGCTATCAACAATTCACGTATCTTATTGGTGATGACCTATTGCATATGATTGAAAATATTAGAAAGAAAGGTACTATTTCTAGAGCCATTAATTCAATATTCCTTGGTCTAATCTCCAAGGAGATGAATTCCACTACTTTTAACCGATTCAGGACAATTTCTCTTTGCAACTCCCCTTATAAAATTGAGAAAAAGATAATTGCTAATCGAATCAAAAAGTGGCTTAGCAAATTAATCTCTGAAGAACAAGGAGGTTTTATCCCTAGAAAGCAAATATATGACAACATAATTATGGCTCATGATACTCTTCATTCCTATTTCAATATCAAACCAAAGGAGATTGCCATAAAATTGGATATGGCAAATGCTTTTGATAGAGTCAACTTACAATTTTTGGAAATAACTCTCATTAACTTTGGGTTTCCAACCCAAATGGTTCAACAGATTGGAGCCTGTATAAAAGCTCCTTGGATCTCCCATTTGATGAATGGAGAACCTTCTACCTTCTTTCAACCTTCTAGAGGAATTCACCATAGACAGTCACCATATAAGATCTTACAGTACTGCCTATTGTCATGAGGACAACTTGGTTCTAAAACGTAGATGTCAATTCTAAAATTCTAACCTAGATTGGGGCTACTCAATCGGTTTTATCTTTTGCCTTGAACTTGGTATGTTAGGGCTTCATGAAAAGCCCTGCCCTAATTGAAAATCAAAGACCCCTTTGCAAAACTTGTTCTCTATCCTTATTAGAAAAAAGAACTAAGAAATAACCATTGGGGTAATTTAATATATATATATATATATATATATATATATATATATATATATTAGGAGAACGTTTACAAATTACATCAACAACCACCCTCAAGGGGTTTGAACACAAGACCACTTAAGAAACAATCACCATCTTTAGCCACTAGGGCAACTGCCTATCGGTAAGCAAAAATATTTAACTCAACTTTAATTCTCCATTGTCTAGAAACCCATAGTCTTAAAAGTAAAGATCATTTTTGGCAATGTTTCACCATATTCATTTTATGTCTAAGTTTATTCCCCCATGGTTATACTACAACCCTAACTTGCTATTTTAAAGTCAATCCTCTACCTCTTGTGTATTTGTGTCCTTCATTCTACCCTTATTCGAGATTGGCTAGAATAAATGAATATATATAAATTGTGAAAAGTGTTTTGTATTAATTTACCATTATATATAATTCTCTCCACTTAATACAAATATTAACTATGATAACATACTTAAATAATTTTCAACCTTTGACACTTGACTAGTACAGTCTGATTAAAAATCTACTAAACCCCACTTGTCGGTTACTCCAACATGCGCAAAACCGGCACAATACGTAAACGAGCACGTTTAATGCATAACGTTCAGGAAAGTGCAACACCTGGAAATTTAACGGCAAGAGCAACGCAGAGGCAAAGAAGAAATATCATACGCGGAACAACTCGAGGGAATTCTAAATACAAAATACTAGTTTAAATATCTGTAGCGAAGGAACAGCAAATTTACATTTACTGGATTAAATTCTCGTTCAATATATATTTTCTAAATTTAAAAATACCTCTCAACCTGTCGAATTTATCTGTAAGGATAAGCACCTTCCGAGAAGTGTTTAATCCAACGTTAAATGTCAACGATAACGCGTAGAGAAGATTACCAAATGAAATATCCATGCACCATCCATCAAATTTCATTCTTGTTTCGTTTTAGCTTTAGGCAATACGATTTCTTACATCTATAATACGGTGATGTTAGGGATATCTCCTTGCAATATTGAATTAACCAGAGTTGAAGGCTTCCAAAGATCTGTGGTACATTGAATTCAATTTTTTCTAAGAAATTAAGACATCATCATAATAACCATCATCATGCCGCAGAATACTGTTTTTCATGTCGAGGGAATTCGCAGTGATTCCCAGAGAACAAACATTGAGACAAAGGTGAGAAAGGTGGGCGGAATCATGTTAGAAATATTAAATCTAACTTCACGCCTGCAAGTGCTTCGGCGCGAAGCAATTCCGAATCGCATTCCGAAAATGCTTCGACGCGAAGCACTTCCAAAACACATTCAGAAAATGCTTCGGTGCGAAGCACTTTCGAAATGACTTCGGAAAATGGTTCACCGCGAAACATATTTATCTCACCCCCGAAAATACTTCGCCGCAAACTAAAATCAAATTGCCTTCTGAAACAGAATTCAGCCGAAGCAGAAATTGGCCGAAGAAGAACTCAGGCGTACAGATCGGGACATTAAACGTCCAAGCGTGCGAGTAGTTGGGGTTGTTCGGCGATTGGTCAGGAACCATAATTCTGCATTTAAATCCTGTCAGTCGGTCCTCTAGTTCTCCCGCATTTTGTCATCTTCCCCCGCCTATAAATACTGGGCCATTTTGTCATTGAAAAAGCATGGAAGGAATATAGAAGAGAAGGAAGGGAGGAACAGAGAGCAAAGAGCAGCAACAGAGCTAGGATTTTGACTAGCAATTTAGCAGAAAGGCGAAACCAACAGCCGCTTGCAACCGGAGTGTGGAGCAGCAGTCTCCAAGTAGTGTGTGTGTTTATCCTTCATATGTTTATATTGCAAAAGTTTGTAATCGTTTTAGAAGGAAGCCTTTGTAAATCCGGCAGTACTTTATATATAAGATATTTACTCTGTAAAATCTTGTCTCTGTGTTTGTTATTCTCTATCTCGAATAACACCAGTAAGGGTTTGCCCTGAAGCGGTAAAATACCTATTCGATCCAGATTGGAATCGAGTTAGTTTGTGCCAAAGCACATTGTGAGACTTAGTCTCCCCAAAGTGATTTCACTTCAGAGCCAAACTAAGCGAAGCAGTTGCTTCGCCAGGTTATTCCCCAAAGTAGATTTACTTCGGCAGTTTTCCCTCCGAAGTACTTACTTCGGGAGTCACTTCCCCGAAGTAGTTTCACTTCGATAGTGCTTCCCCGAAGTAGTTTTCCTTCGACGAGATACTCCCCGAAGTAGTTACTTCGGGCGTCTTTCCCCCGAACCTCTTCCCGAAGACAAAATTTTGCGAAGCGTTTTTATTTGACGTAACGTGATTCGGAAGTTTTGTTCCTTCAAAGTGGTATTAGAGCTTGTGGTGTCGTGACGCGGAGATAGAAGCATGACTTTCGAAAGAAATTCCCTGTAATTGCAGATCCCATGATTTAACAGCAAAAACTACGATTACTGGAGCATCCAAATGAAGATTCTCTTTGGGTCTCAAGATTTGTGTGACTTCGTCGAAAATGGTTACCCGAAACCGGCAAATGCAGCAGCACTGGCCGCCCTCTCCCAAGCTGACAAAGATCTTCTAAAGGAGAACCGGAAGAAAGACCAAAAAGCCCTATTCTATATCATGCAAGCGGTTGAGGAGACCATTTTCCCACGGATCGCATCAGCCACCAAGGCCAAGCAGGCCTGGGATATTTTGGCAAGTTCGTACCAGGGCACCAACAAAGTGAAGTTGGTAAAACTATAGATGCTTAGAAGAGAGTTCAAGAACCTGCAGATGAGTGAGTCAGAGTCGATGAGCGACTTCTTCACTCGGAAAACTGACATCATCAACCAGATGAGGTTGAATAGTGAAAACATGTAGAATCAAAGGATTCTGGAGAAAATTCTACGGAGTCTGCCAGGGAAGTTTGACTCTATGGTAATTGCAATAGAGGAGTCAAGGGATCTGACAACCCTTTCTGTGGATGAACTGATGGGTTCTCTGTAGACACATGAGCAGAGGTTGAGCCGCTCAACTCAGTCCTCTTTGGAGAAAGTGTTCAATGCGTAAGTCTCAGTCCGAGACAGCAGTAGACAAGACTCACACCATAGCACCTCTAGTTCTCAAGGTGGAAGAGGCAGAAGTAGGCGTGGGAGAAGTAACAAGTAAGAAGGGAGATCAAACCCTCACGTTAGTGAAACCAGCTGCAACTTTCATCAGCAAGGAGGAAGAGGCATTGGGAAAAATTAGTAAGGTGGCTCTCAATAGAAGAAGGACATGTCAAAGGTCCAATGCTACTACTGCAAAAATTTTGGTCATTACATCTCACAGTGTAGAACAAGGATGGCAAGTGAGAATCAACAGCAAGCCCATTATACGGAGGAAGCTAGAAATGCGGCAGGAGGAAATATGTTGTTGACTTGTAGTGTTGAAGAGAAGAGTAAGAAAAACATCTGGTATCTTGACAGTGGGTGCAGCAACCACATGATTGGGAACAGAGAGATGTTCTCACAACTGGATGAAACAGTCTAGTCCGAAGTCAAGATGGGGAACAACAGCAAGGTTCCCATGATGGGGAAAGTTAAAATCCTCATCCGCACCTGGCACGAAGAAAGAAAACAAATCTGTGATGTGTATTATGTGCCTGGGTTGAAACACAACTTGCTAAGCGTTGGACAACTTGTGTAGAAGGGACACACTGTGCAGTTTAAAGACGATGTCTATTCCATTAGAGACAAAGTGCATGGACAAATCGCAACGGTGTCCATGACGAAAAACAAAAAAAAATTGCTGCAGATTTAGAATGAATCTTTAATGTCTCTGAGTGCAGTTGTGAAGGATGCTACCTGGTTGTGGCATCTCAGATTCGATCACTTGAGCTTCAGTGGCCTGAATTTGCTACACAAGAAGCAAATGGTGAAGGGTTTACCCCTTATTGAGCAACCAAACCAAGTTTGTGAAGGTTGCCTAGTCGGCAAGCAACACAGGGACACATTCCCTGTAGGACAGTCTTGGAGAGCATCATGACCATTGGAGTTGGTGCACTCAGACATTTGCGGTCCCATGCGGACCAACACATATGCCGAAAAAAAATACTTCCTGACTTTCATTGATGATTTTAGCCGAAAGACCTAGATTTATCCCATCAAGTTGAAGTCAGAAGCATTTGGGAAGTTTAAAGAGTTCAAGGATCTAGTTGAGAAATAGAGCGGCTATCATGTTAAGACTCTTAGAACTGATGGAGGTGGAGAATACATCTCTAATGAATTCCACAACTTCTGCAAGCAGAATTGAATTCGAAGGCAGTTCACTGCCAGATATACATCGCAACAGAATGGTGTAGCTAAGAGGAAGAACAGAACAATCATGGAGATGGCACGGAGCATGCTGAAGGCGAAAAGTTTGCCACATGAGTTCTGGGCAGAAGCTGTAAGTTGTGCAATTTATCTGCTGAACCGATGTCCCACCAAGAGTGTGAGAGACAAAATTCCAGAGGAAGCCTGGAGCAATCTGAAGCCAAGTGTGGCTCATTTGCGAGTTTTCGGGTACATAGCATATGCACATGTTCCAAATGAGAAAATACGGAAGCTGGATGACAAATCTGAAAAGTGCATCTTCACAGGGTACATCGAACAAGCAAAGTCATACAGGCTGTACAATCCTGTGACAAAGAAACTTGTCATCAGTCGAGATGTGAAGTTCTTGGAGAACGAAGCCTAGAACTGGAAGTCAAAGACTGGTGAGCCTGAACTAGCAACTGTTGAACCTGTAAACTTGGAGGAAGACAGTGTACAGCCACTTGTACCTTCAAGCAGCAATAGTGGTAGCAGCAGCACACCCTCATCATCCCGGTAACCTCCACTTGCAAGTAAAATTCAAAATTTGAGGACACCTACGAAGACTCACAGCTTGCAAGAAGAAGAGGTCTACATAGACTAGCCACCCTGATATGAGATACAAGGGCAAGAACACAAGGTCCTGAAGCTGAAGAAGGCCTTATATGGGTTGAAGCAGGCACCCCGGGCATTGTACAACCAAATTGACAACTACTTTTAGTAAAATGTGTTTCAAAAATGCCCATATGAACACACCCTATATTTGAAGACAAATCCAGAGGGTGAGATAATAATCGTCTGCTTGTACGTGGATGATTTGATATATACTGGCAATAGCAGTAGCCTATTTGCACAGTTCAGAACAACCATGAAGACCGAGTTTGAAATGACAGACATGGGTCTGATGAAATTCTTTCTTGGCATTGAAGTTGTCCAATCAGCAGATGGCATCTTCATTTCTCAGGGCAAGTATGCAAAGGATTTCCTGAAGCATTTTAAGATGGAGGACAACAAACTTGCCATCACCCCGATAGCCACTGGTTTGAATTTGAGCAAGACTGACAACAACAGAAGTGTTGATCCAACTCTCTATAAAAGGTTAGTTGGAAGCCTAATGTACTTGACTGCAACTCGGCCAAATCTGATGTTTGGAGTCAGTTTGATCAGCCATTTTATGGAGACTCCGAAAGACACTCACTAGCAAGTAGGCAAGAGAATCCTGCGATATGTCAATGGCATGAGGAACCTCAAAATTCACTATGCCAGACAAGACCAGCTGGAGTTGATTAGCTACACCGATAGCGATTGGGATGGTAGCGTAGATGACCGGAAGAGCACTTCGAGATATGCCTTCCACTTTGGATCCGGAGTTGTCTCTTGGTCCTCGAAGAAGCAGCCAATTGTTGCTTTATCTACAGTAGAGGCAGAGTATGTTGTTTCCACCTCAGCCACCTGCCAGGCAATCTAGCTAAGAAGAGTTCTGTGTGAACTACATCATATGCCCGAAGCAGCAACAACAGTATTTTGTGATAATAACTCTGCCATCGCGCTCTCAAAGTACCAAGTCTTCCATGGTCGAACAAAGCACATAAACATCTGATATCATTTCATCAGAGAGCTAGTGAAATTTGGCAAAGTACAGTTGTAGTTTTGCAGGTCCAAGGAGCAGCTTGCTAACATCCTCACAAAACCCTTGAAGGAGGAGGACTTCGCCAGATTGCGAGAAATGCTAGGCTTCAGAGAACTCGTGAAGTTCAATTTAAAGGAGGGTGTTAGAAATATTAAATCTAACTTCACGCCTGCAAGTGCTTCGATGCAAAGCAATTTCGAATCGCATTCGGAAAATGTTTCGGCACGAAGCACTTCCGAAACACATTCGAAAAATGCTTCGACACGAAGCACTTCCGAAATGACTTCGGAAAATGGTTCGCCACGAAGCATATTTATCTCACCCACGAAAATACTTCGTCGCGAACTAAAATCAAATTGCCTTTCGAAACAGAATTCAGCCGAAGCAAAAATTGGCCGAAGAAGAACTCAGGTGCACAGATCGGGACATTAAATGTCCAAGCGTGCAAGTAGTTGGGGTTGTTCGACGATTGGACAGGAACCATACTTCTGCATTTAAATCCTATCAGTCGGTCGGTGAACTTCTCCCACCTTTTGTCCTCTTCCCCCGCCTATAAATATTGGGCCATTTTGTCATTGAAAAAGCATGGAAGGAATATAGAAGAGAAGGAAGGCAGGAACAGAGAGCACAAAGCAACAGCAGAGCTAGGGTTTCGACCAGCAGTGTAGCGAGAAGGAGAAACCAGCTGCAGCTTGCAGTCGGAGTGTGGAGCAGCAGTCTCCAAGTAGTGTGTGTTTATCCTGCATATGTTTATATTGCAGAAGTTTGTAATCGCTTCAAAAGGAAGCCTTTGTAAATCCGGCAATACTTCATATATAAGATATTTACTCTGTAAAATCTTGTCTCTGTGTTTGTTATTCTCTGTCTTGAAGAACACCAGTAAGGGTTTGCCCTGAAGGGGTAAAATACCCGTTCGATCTAGATTGGAATCGAGTTAGTTTGTGCCGAAGCACATTGTGAGACTTAGTCTCCTCGAAGTGATTTCACTTCGAAGCCAAACTGAGTGAAGCAGTTGCTTCGCCAAGTTATTCCCCGAAGTAGATTTACTTCGACAGTTTTCCCTCCGAAGTACTTACTTCGGGAGTCACTTCCCCGAAGTAGTTTCACTTCGGCAGTGCTTCCCCGAAGTAGTTTTCCTTCGGCGAGATACTCCCTGAAGTACATACTTCGGGCGTCTTTCCACCAAACCTCTTCCCGAAGCCAAAATTTGGCGAAGCGTTTTTATTTGACGCAACGCGGTTCGGAAGTTTTATTCCTTCAAATCAAAGCGGTCAATGTTGATACTGGAAACAACAAAGTGGCTGTAACCCACGAGTCGAGCACGACTACCGACTCTCTAGGTATGCTGCAATAAGGCGTTCTTGTTTTGTTGTTCCCATATGCAAGCCTTCAAATAAACCACGCCGTACATATGCTCCATGTTTAAAAAAGAAAAAAAAAAAAAGCTTTAGTTTACACTTTATTTGCAGTAAAGTTAATTTTTATAACGCTGGATTATATAACCGTATTTAATTATTTTGGTGGTTTGTTCAGTTAAAGCACTGGAGAGCATTAAAGGCATCAGTGTGAGCCTTGAAACCACAAGGGAGTATTAGACAAATAAAATACGGAGCAAGCCAGAGATAGTACTATGTCCATAATTTAGCCGCACAAACATTTCATTTCTCCCACTAGAATATCATTGATTATTCTTATTTCGTTCGTTTGTTATTCATTCCCCTCGCCATAATATGGTTTTTTATTTATTATGTAGATGAGTTACCAATATGTACACTCTGAAAGATGGTGTCCTAAATGTTATTTTGAATTAATTTTTTTTATGTTATTATTAATTTTTGTATAAGTATCTTATCAATCAAATTTTTTATCTGGTCAAGGGAAGGAACACTAATTTAATAGACAAATAAGAGATGTAAGGTTGATGGTTTTAATATTTTTAAAATTAAAAATAAATAATTATATTTTTACACATTAGATTTTAGTTAATTTTATATTTACAGAACAAGAAAACCTAGATTTTACATATATTGTTATTATTTAATTAAAAAAATAAATTTTATTTATAAGGTAAATAACTATAATTTCTAGATGATATCAATAGAGGTAAAAGATAGAAGCATATGTGAGATCATGAGGGTGTCTACAGGAACACACATCTTATTTATTCTATCTATTCATGTTGTTTATCTATTTTTATAAATAATTTTTTTTATCTATATACTCTTTTATTTTACTCATCTTCCTTTTTGTGCATATGGTTGTGGTGAATGTATGTTTTGGAATATTTTCAAAAAAGGAATTGTGAATTCCAACAAATATAATTACTTATTGTTATTATTCAATTAAAATATATATATATATATATTTATTTATAAGGTAAATAACCATAATTTTTAGATGACATAAACAAAGTTGAAAGATAGAAGCATATGTGAGATCATGGGGGTGCCTATAGGAACACACATCTTATTTAATCTACCCATTTATGTTGCTTATCTATTTCTATATATTTTTTTATCTGAATGCTCTTCTATTTCATTCCTCTTCCTTTTTATGCATATGGTTGTGGTGAATGTATGTTTTGGAATATTTTCCAAAAAGAATTGTGAATTCCAACAAAGATAAAGTACAAATTTTTAACAAATAAGTACAACAAAAATCCTCAAACATTGAAAAAAGAAATCCAATAGAATAAAAAAGAAAATAAATATTCCATATTTATTTGTGGTTGAAAAAGTAGAACACTTTGAATTTTATTATAGGGATGTCAATATTGTGAATCATGGGAAAGTTTACTTTGAAAATATAACACATTCTTCATAAATAATATTATAAAAATAAATCATCAACTATGCTCCCGTTGTTGGGGTCCGCACGTTCCTTGCGGGATTTTAATTTTAAATTTTCTTCCACATATTCGTTCTTGAGAGGTCAGTGCAGGTCTATTTTTTCTGCCTTCTCTCAGCTTTTCTAGCACCTTGCTTGTGATTGTTATTTCTTCTTGGTTGGTGTTATTGGCAATTTATCCCATTTGGGGTGGTTGACTGTTAATCTCCTTTTGGAGATTATTTTTTGGGTTGTGTTTTATTTTCTCTCCCTCTAGGAGTTGCTATGTAAGGTTGTGGATTTTCCTTTAAAACTATCTTTCTTAATATTACCAAAAAACGTTATAAAAATAAATCATCAAAATAAAGTCAATAGTAAATAAAGGTCAAAATGATCCTTCAAAGGAGAAGAACTTATCAATAAAATGGAAAAATAAAATCCTATTAAGGAGCTTTAAAATGGAAAAATAAAATACTATTAAGGAGCTTTAAAACTTGAATCACAAAATAGGGCATAATAGCTTACTAGACATTTTAGTATTTAGGCATGAAAAGAAACTTGCATGTAGTTGTATTTGTACTTTAAGGTAACCTAGCAATGTCTACCTTGTTCTTATGGGCTCTTTCTAGCCATTGTTGTTGATTATTTAGATACCTACATATTGCTTGATGAGTTAGCTATTTTTTAATATTGAAGGGCATATTGTGATCACCATAGTGTGTGTTGAAGATCTTCAAATACAAATATCAATATCTTTCTCGAGGAGGTAGAGTTATAGATTCAAGTTTGGGGAGGGGTTGATCCATCCCATGTACCCTTGGAAAGAGAAAAAATGATTTATTGGTCTATACGAGCATTCATTAAGAGGAGATATGTATCATATATAATGTTTTCTCTCATTTGTCCCTCAATTTAGATTATTTATAATTTGATCTTATTAGGTGAATTCCAAATTTGATGAAGTACTTATAAATGCTCTTAACATATCCTATGGGCAAGTGTTTTGCAAGCCTTCAAGTATTCTCTATATTCCAATAGGTGGATTTATGGTTTCATATTTGGAGAGAGGTTGATCCATCTCAGGCATAGGATTTTATAAAAAATTCAACACCTATGATATCAAAGCACTACCAAATGAACATAAATGAATATGAAATAGCATCAATGATAGAAAAATTCAACCTTGTTGTCAACATCTAGGATAAATGAAGAGAGTTGGAGGTAATTTTTAGTCTATTCCTTGATAATTTTAACCATTGAAAAGTCTTTGTTAATGATGAGAAAATCATTGGATTTCTCATCAAATAAGGTCCACACATAGAGGGTAAAAATGAATATGGAAATAACATAAAATAAAGGATAATTCCATTATAGACCAATCACTTACTGAATGGTTTAATCACTCAAGAAAAGTTTTTCAATCCACATGAGAGTGTTCAAAAGTCTAGTATCAAGGTGAAGGCCTCCTCCTACCACCCCATATAAATCATTAAAGGAAAAAATTGCTACTTGGTAAAGAATACATTGAAGAATATATCTATCTATTCAAGGAATGTTGTGGAAAATACAAAGATATAATTACTTGGTGTTTTGATAATGTGAAGTTTTATGACAAAAACACCATATAAAATGACATTAAACTAGAACTTGGTGCAAAATGATTTAAGAAGAAACACCATATGAATCCTAAAATCTAGGTGGTCATGAAAAGGAGCTATTAAAACTCCTATAGGATCAAATTAAATTTTTAATTAAACACTCTACCTTGGTGTCTAGATTGGCATTAGTCTTAAAAAAAACTACAACAATAAGTTGTGTGTATACTTTAGGAATATTAATAGGAAATGGTTGAAATATCACTACCCCTACATATTATTAGTCATAATTTATAGAATGTGACAAGATAATACATATTTTCTCACTTGGGTTATTTCTTAAGGTATGATCAAATTTGGTTTAATGATGATGATCAAGAAAAATTATCTTTTTCACCAAATGGGAGACCTTCACTTAATAAAAAATTACATTTAGGTTGTTAAATGTTAAAACCACCTTTTAACAAGCCATGAAAATGACATTCATAGAAATAGATAATGATATTATTCTCATAAATCTTGATGATTTGGATATCTTGTCAAAATAAAAAATGCATTATTGAGCATTTATAGTCTATCTTCCAAAGGTGTGAGGATTTTGGTACCTCACACAATTCTAAAAGGTCAATTTTCATGGTCCAAGAGGGTAAGTTGTTGGGATATTTAGTATAAAAAATATTGTATAACCATAGATCCAAATAGGATAAAAGTGATCCAACACCTCTTATCACCCATATCAATAAAAGGAATCTAAAATTTGCTAGTATAAATCCAATTTGTTGCTAATTTTATAACCAATTTGGTGCAACTATCTAGGCCAATCACCAAAATATTAAAGAAATATGCAACCCTAGTATAGATCGAAGAAGGGAAGAGGGCTTTCCAAAATATCTAGGATACCATCACTAATGTTCCAGTCCTTGTCAACACTAATTTGTCCAAATAATTTTGGTTCTATATGTTTGGGATAAATAGAAGCATTTTTATTGCATCGACCCAAAAGAATGATAAGGACAAAGGACATTACTTATCTTTTATGAGTTAGTTCCTACATAACTATGAGTAAATGTAAACATTCATTTAGAAAAAGGTATTTTATATGATGAAAGACCTAACAAAATGTAGGTACTATCTATCCTAAAGTAAAGCCTTTTTTTTTTGTAGTCCACCCTCATAACTAATCTATAGTGCTTCTTAGAAACTAGGAAAAAAGAGAGTCAAGTGGATACATAAAATTTAGAAGCTTGATATAGATATTAAACCCATAAATATCATTAAGGAAAGAGCTCTATGTGAGAAATATACATTGTATATCATGAAGAACCAAGTTTTTGTAGTAGAGGAAGTAGAATCTAATGATTAGACAATATGGATGAGAGATATAAGTAGGTACACTGAAACTAGATAGGTCCTACAAGGGTTGACACCTACAAAAAGGGATTGATCGATATATAAGGCAATACATTGTGTATGACTAGATGGTGTACTATTTAGAAGAAGATATGATAGTATTATTATTAGATGAATTAAAGAAGAAAGAGCAAAATAACTAATCAAATACTACCTTGATGAAGTATGGTATTATTCTATGCCAACCATGGCACAAAAGATCTTGAGTAGGACACTACTAGCTTTCCATTTTTTATAATTTCTTTTAGTGGATCAGAAATTGCAAGGCATGTTTCATGTTTATGGGAAGAAGAAGAAAAGTTCCAATGCCCTTGAAACCCATCATAGTTACTAAGTCTTTCCTAGAGTAGGGTTTGGAATTCATTGGTAAAATCAATTGCTTATTTTGTGCAAGACAAAAATATATTTTAAATACAACTAATTATTTGACAAAATGGGTTGAAACAATGTCAATTAGATAATCTAAATAGGACGTGATTGTCTAGGTTTTAGAATATATCATCATCATATTTGGGGCTCCATCCACCATAGTACATTTATTGGATTCAAAGTGATAAAAAATTACTAGAATATGGTTTTGTGCTCAAGAAGTCCTACAACTACTACTCCCATGGTAATTTTGTGGTATATTTTTCTAAAAAGAATGTCATAAGGGTATTGAAGAAGATCATGGTTGAATCACAAAGGCACTGGTATACCAAACTATGGAAAGCGCTATGGTTATACCAAGTGATACAGAAGGCCTCCATAGGATCATCCCACTACAATCCACTCTTTGGAAAGGGGGTCATGTTGCTAATCAATTTGGAACTTCCTTCCTTTTAAATGTTATAATAATTAGATATTGAATACATTGACATCAAACCAAAGAAAACTAAAGTAAGCATGACTAAATACACTACTAGCCTAGGAAGGAGAAAGAGAAAAGGATTTCAAGAGGATGGTGCAATATCAAAAGAAAATTAAGAGATGGTTTAACAAATAAATCATCCAGATGTGAAAATAAGGAAATTTTATATTCAAATGGGATGAGATGAGGACAAGCCCAAACTAGGGGCCACATAAAACTTGATTCCCTCTAGAGTAGAGCATTCTCTAGATTTTTTTCTTTGAATGCTTAGAAACAAGCTAGAATGTATGGGAGATTACTCCTAACTTTGGTGAATGGAAAACATATTTAACCCATCTAAAAAAATATTTTATATACAAAAAAATGTAAAATATGTGAATAATCCCTTTATTTTAAAACAAAAATTAGCTGCTATTCTTGGTCATTGTCTTTCCTTTTCCTCTAAAATAACAATGATAACATCAATAATGACAACTTGGACACCACAGCTGCAAATAATGGAAAAATAGTAAGTTTTTTTGGCCCTAGGGTTTGTGTTGTCATTGGTTTTGGTAAAATCTATCGATTTGGTTCAGTGAAGCATTGAAATTAGTGTTAGTGTTATTAAATCAAACTGTATTTAATATAGATCAATTGCCTTTACCCCTAATTTACATTTATTTATTGAAAATCATGGTGTATGTTTGTTCGTATTTAAAGATTATTGTGTGAATATGGTGCGCTTAGCTACTCGTATGAAGAAGTTTGTACTTTCTTAATAAAGCTCCATGGAAGCTCCATGGAAGGAAACTAATAGGGTTCCATGCAAGGAACCTAATAGTTTTAAAAGTATTAATTTATTTAGATGTAGTAGATAGATATTAAAAATAGAATTATGATATTATAAAGGTTATTGTATGAAAATATTTAACAAAAACATTGAACGTTAAAATATTTATATTTTAAAAAATAAATAAAGAATTAAAAAAAATGTAAAAATCTAACTATGATAAAAATTGAATCTATTTATATGATTTATCAAAGTGAGGATCATAGTAGAACCCTTTTTCTCCAAATAGTTAGAATATTTCACCGTTATAATTATATCTTCCAAAAATTATTTTATATTTCTATTTTCTCTCAACCTCTCTATGGTTTCACCTTTATACTTATATCCTCCAAATATTATAATTATAAATTATGATGAGAACCTTCTTATTGGAGGAGATATGAATATCACATTAGAGTATTGGTAAAATATAGGGGGAAAAAGGAATCATGATTCCAAAAAAGACCTGGTTAAGTATATAATTGCCCAAGAAAATCTACAGGATATCATAAGTATACTTGGGAAAATAGAAGATCAGGAATTCATTACATTGTTGAAAAATTGGACAAATTTCTAGCTGGTGAAAATATTCTATCCATTTATAGTCTTCTAAATAGTCACCCCTCATCCAAAGTGTAATATCTAATCATAAACCAATTCTTTTGGAAAAAAGGACAAAATATTCAAGAATTTATAAATATTCCATTTAAAGACAACTCAAGATGAGCAAAGATAGATTTTTTTAGACCTCTAGTTGAGAACAATTGGAAATAGAAAACTACTTCAAAAGGACCACAAGACATACGGAAGGAGCAAATTCTAAGACTTAAAAAATAAATTAGAAAATGACTATCCAAAAAGCCACCTCAAAGAAAAGAGTTGATTTTACAACAACTTGATAAATTGGAAACAGAGTTAGAAGATACTTCTCCTCTTCCCTAGCATGTTGAGAAAAGAAATGAGTTGTTGGTTGAACTATGCAAGTTGAATTTTGTAGAAGAGACCCAATGGAGATTAAAATCTAGGATGGTATGGTTACAGAAAGGGGATAAAAACACAAAAAAAGTTTCATCTCAAAAATCTTCAAAATTCTTTTAGGAATACTATTAGAAGTATTAAGGAGTATGGCATCATCTACACAGAGAAAGAAAAATTAAAATAATTGTCTAAAAATTACTTTTCAAAGCTTCTCACTCATGAACCTAGATATCTTCATTCCCGAGATCTTTTGCTTCAAAATATTCCATCTTCTCTTACTCAAGAGGACAAAGCTAGTTTATGTTCCCAAGTTACTAAAGAATAATTAGAGTCTGTGGTGGATTCTCTCCCTAAAGATAAACCTCGAGGACCAGATGGTTTCACTAATAATTGCTATCAACAATTCACGTATCTTATTGGTGATGAGCTATTGCATATGATTTAAAATATTAGAAAGAAAGGTACTCTTTCTAGAGCCATTAATTCAATATTCCTTGCTCTAATCTCCAAGGAGATGAATTCCACTACTTTTAATCGATTCAGGCCAATTTCTCTTTTCAACTCCTCTTATAAAATTGAGAAAAAGATAATTGCTAATCGAATCAAAAAGTTGCTTAGCAAATTGATCTCTAAAGAACAAGGAGGTTTTATCCCTAGAAAGCAAATATATGACAACATAATTATGTTTCATGAGACTCTTCATTCCTATTCCAATATCAAATCAAAGGAGATTGCCATAAAATTGGATATGGCAAATGCTTTTGATAGAGTCAACTTACAATTTTTGGAAATAACTCTCATTAACTTTGGGTTTCGAACCCAAATGGTTCAATGGATTGGAGCTTGTATAAAAGCTCCTTGGATCTCCCCTTTGATCAATGAAGAACCTTCTACCTTATTTCAACCTTCTAGAGGAATTCACCATAGACCGTCACCATATAAGATCTTAGAGTATTACCTATTGTCATGAAGACAACTTGGTTCTAAAACTCAGATGTCAATTCTAAAATTCTAACCTAGATTGGGGCTACTCAATCGGTTTTATCTTTTGCCTTTTAAATATTCAAGAATTTATAAATATTCCATTTAAATACAACTCAGGATGAGCAAAGATAGATTTTTTTAGACATCTAGTTGAGAACAATTGTAAATAGGAAACTACTTAAAAAAGACCACAAGACATCTGGAAGGAGCAAATTCTAAGACTTAAAAAATAAATTAGAAAATGACTATCCAAAAATCCACCTCAAAGAAAATAGTTGATTTTACAACAACTTGATAAATAGGAAATAGAGTTAGAAGATACTTCTCGTCTTCCCTAGCATGTTGATAAAATAAATGAGTTGTTGGTTGAACTGCACAAGTTGAATGTTATAGAAGAGACCCAGTGGATATTAAAATCTAGGATGGTATGGTTACAGAAAGGGGATAAAAATACAAAAAAAAAATCATCTCAAAAATATTTAAAACTATTTTAGGAATACTATTAGAAGTATTAAGGAGTATGGCATCATCTACATAGAGAAAGAAAAATTAAAAGAATTGGCTAAAAATTACTTTTCAAAGCTTCTCACTCATGAACCTGGAGATCTTCATTCTCAAGATCTTTTGCTTCAGAATATTCCATCTTCTCTTACTCAAGAGGACAAAGCTAGTTTATGTGCCCAAGTTACTAAAGAAGAATTAGAGTCTGTGGTGGATTCTCTCCCTAAAGATAAACCTTGAGGACCAGATGGTTTCACTAATAATTGCTATCAACAATTCACGTATCTTATTGGTGATGAGCTATTGCATATGATTTAAAATATTAGAAAGAAAGGTACTCTTTCTAGAGCCATTAATTCAATATTCCTTGCTCTAATCTCCAAGGAAATGAATTCCACTACTTTTAATCGATTCAGGCCAATTTCTCTTTTCAACTCCTCTTATACAATTGAGAAAAAGATAACTGCTAATCGAATCAAAAAGTTGCTTACCAAATTGATCTCTAAAGAATGAGGTTTTATCCCTAGAAAGCAAAAATATGACAACATAATTATGTTTCATGAGACTCTTCATTCCTATTCCATTATCAAATCAAAGGAGATTGCCATAAAATTGGATATGGCAAATGCTTTTGATAGAGTCAACTTACAATTTTTGGAAAGAACTCTCATTAACTTTGGGTTCGAACCCAAATGGTTCAATGGATTGGAGCTTGTATAAAAGCTCCTTGGATCTCCCCTTTGATCAATGGAGAACCTTCTACCTTCTTTCAACCTTCTAGAGGAATTCACCAGGTCTGCTCTCTATATCCTTATCTCTATATTTTACTTGCTGAAACTCTTGGTAGAGCTCTCAAAAGCTTGCATAGGGCTAGGGAATTAAATAGAATAAAAGTTGTTCATGGTGTTAGACCTTTAATTCATGCCCAATTCATTGATGATACCATATTTATTGGAGAAGCAACTAATCACAACATTAAGATCTTAAAGAGTTGTCTTAACTGCTTTGAAGCGGCCTCGCATGCCTTAATTAATTGTAGAAAAAATTAGTTTTATACAATTAACACCACTCCAATAGGAAATAGAGGTTTTGCAAAAAAAAATTAGATTCAAGGAAGGATCAGATAAAAATTTGAGATACTTAGGAGTTCCTATGGGATTTCATATTAAATCTAAAAATAGTTGGTTACTAACCATTAAGAAAATTCAGAAGTGCATTCTTACTTATAGTAATAGTTGGTTGAGTT
Organism: Wollemia nobilis; assembly: GCA_028583015.1. NCBI lineage: Eukaryota > Viridiplantae > Streptophyta > Pinopsida > Araucariales > Araucariaceae > Wollemia > Wollemia nobilis. The sequence goes on from JAQPPZ010001975.1 coordinate 226,364, forward strand.
TACCTGGAAGAAGAGTGCTAATTATATCTATTTTATATACCCTTGCTATATATCAAATTTTGGTTTATCATGCTCCTAAAAGTATTCTTCAAACCTTTTATAGGCTAGTTAGAAACTTTCTATGGCAAGGAGGTAAAGAAAAAAAAATTATTTATTTTTCTAGGAATCAATTACTACAAGAATGAATCAAGGTGGACTTGGTATAGTTTGTGCTAAAATAGTTTGCATGGATTTACAGACCAAATTTTTATGGCATCTATCTTAGCCTCTAGAAACCCCATGGAAAAGGATATTAAAAATAAATTATGCTGCCTCAACTATAGGAATGCGCCTAATGAGAAATTTGAATATGAGACCAAGTGCTTCTTTAATATAAAAACATATTATGAAGCCAAGCAATTGATTCTAGACAAGGCCTCTTGGATTCCAGGTGATGGCACTCAAATTGACCTTTGGCATCAATCCATTCTTGGCGAACCTCCTCTTCTAAGCAGTTGCAGCCTAGCTCTCAAAGAAGAGCTATAACATTTGTAAATCTCTAAGATCTTTGAAATTTTATATTGGCACAAGAATATTATGGAATGGAGAGATCCTCCTATGTCATTTACCTTAACTATTGAATGGGAATATTTCAAGAAATAACACTCTAATATGAAACTATTACGACATCAAAATATGGACCAAATTATTTGGGGTGACATCAATAAATATGGTGCTTATTTTATTCAGATGGGTTTTCAAATGCAACTTGTTGGAATTTCCAATAAACGATTGGTTGCAATTTGGAATCTAAAATTACCTCCTAGGGTACAAATATTTACTTGGTTAGTTCTTAATAATAAGATACTCATAGGTGATAAATTACAAAAAATGAATATTGTTGGCTCCCATGTGTATTCAATATGTATGAAACACGATGAAACTATGCACCACTTATTCTTTGAATGTAGCTCTGCTACACCTATATGGTTAAAGATAACCTTCTGATTTGGCTCTCCCCTATATGGTACTCTCAACATGAAGTAATGTTTAATCAATTAACAATTAAATTATAAGTGGAGTATTAAGGGGAATCCTCTTATCAAATCCCTTTTGAATGTCATCCCCTTGTTTGTTATATGGAACATTTGGAATAATAGAAACATGTTGATATTTGAAGGTAAAAAGGAAAATAATAGCATCCTCATTAAAAGAATAATTAGAGACCTTGTGACCAATTTCAAAGCTACATTAAAAAATAAGCAAAATCTACAAATTTTAAATGTGCAGGAATTAAATCTTATTAGTCAACTTGATCTTCAAGAATTCATATTTACCAACATGAATGCTTTAGCTATAATGCCCCAAAAGATACATTATCCAAAATTGTTCTTTAATGGGGCATTTAAGTCTAATATGGGCATAGCTGCAGGAGAGGTGATCATAAAAGAAGATGGAAGGTTTTCCCTCAATTATTATATCAACCTTGGAATTGCTTCCAACAATATTGTAGAAGTTTTATCTTGTGAGTTTGGATTGAATATGGATATTGAGCAATAGATAAGACACATGCACATTTACGGGGACTCTACCCTTATTATAAATGCTCTCTCCAAACATAATTTGGTTAGCTCTATTCAAATTCAACTCATTTTGGTCAGAATGAAAGATCTAAATAAAAATTTACTCAAGTGCACTATTTCCTCATTCATTGAGAATTTAACAAGACTGCCAATGCACTTGCCAACAATGCTATTAAAAGTAAATATTTAAATCTTAGAATTACTAGGAATAGAGCTCAGTAAAGAGGAGGATGTGTGTGAGCTTTATGTTGTTGGTTCTATTTTTTATTGTTCTTCTTCTATTGAATGTCAGTGTCTTAGTCTTTTCGCATTTTTTGATTTCCCAGTATCTTTTGTATACTGGTGACCTATGTTTTTTTGTGCCTAATGCTCCTTTGTATTTTTTCTCTCTGATTTAATTCAACTTTTTATTTAAAAAAATATATATTTAATTATACCATTTAATTTTCATTAACTTATAAGAAAAATTGATTTTTTTAAATATCCTAATATAGAATGTGAGGTGGGCTAATAATTCATAAGATAGAATTTGAGGTGGGATAATACTTCAAAGCTTATGATCCTTAAAACTTAGTTCATTTACCAACATCTTCAATGTCAACGATTGTGTATGAATGTTAAGCCTTTACTTAATTAAGAATAATATGCAACCTTCACTTGAGAGTTGTATAAAGGTTAGTTATATAAAGTTGCATGGACTCAAAGGTATTGGTAGAATTTTAAATTTATGTTGAACATTGTTTTACCTATTTTTATTTCCTTAGTTTTCTTAATATGTTATGGTTGCACAAGGCATTTATTTATTTTTTATTCTTTTAGAAATTTTTATTTTTCATTCTTTTTTAAATAGGTTATGTTGATATCCCACGAATATTTTCTTTAAATTGTTTATTTGTCTTGAGTGACTTCCTCTTCTTATAGGGATTTATAGAGTTTTATTGTGAAGGATTTGTTGATATAATTATATCCTAACATGTAGAGCTATGTCTTGGACACCCATATTTTTTAAGATTGAATTTCATATAATCAAATTAAATGTTTATACAAAATATTTAAGAAATATTTCCTTCCTTTATTTTTATTAGAAATGAGTTTCTATCCATTTTAAGTTTTTTAATTGCATTTATCTATTTTTAAATGGTTTAAGTTTAGCATCCATTGAGTATCAACCTATTTACTAGGATTAGTTTAGATTATATTAAATTATTTAATGATTGACCTACATTTACTATCCTAATCCTTAATATTTGACATAATAGGTAATAACTCCCTATTGTAATAAATAAATAATTTTATTAAATCTATCTTCTTCCTCATAAGGGCTTGTCAAGGTGGATTGAAACACACATTTTGGCATAGATTATTTGTTCAAATTAGCTTGTACTATCTAGTTCCACAATATAATATCTTAGAGTATTGCCTATTTTCATGAAGACAAATTGGTTTTAAAACTCATATGTGAATCCTAAAATTCTAACCCAAACTGAGCTACCGAGGTCATTTTCTCTTTTGCCTTGAACTTGGTATGCTAGGGCTTCATAAAAAGCCTCGACCTGACTAAAAACCAAAGACCCTGTTGGAAAACTTGCTCTCTATCCTTAGTAGAAAAAAGAACTAAGAAATAACCATTTGGATAAGTAAAAATATTTAACTCAACTCTAGTTCTCCATTGTCTAAAAGCCTGCATCTTAAAATCAGGGAAGGTTGAACGAAGACCTAGAAATCAACATATTAATCCTCTACGTTCTATACCATTGATCCTAGTTTGTATGTCTAACATCTGAAGTTATATTATGGGAGAAACATTTGTTGCTTTCATCAATCCCCAGGTTATTTTCCTAAGGTCTTTTTTAGGCATTCTCAAATGTCTATGGTAAGTCTTAGTGTTATTAACTATAGTTGTTAGCAACATTCCTCCTCTCAAGGCATCCCTAAAGATCATTTGTGTCAATGTTTCATCATATTCGCTTTTGATACAAGGGATCGGTTCATTTTCCTTATTATGACCAACAACATTGACCAGTTCTTAATTACTTTCCAAGTGTATATGTATTTTCACTTGTTGAACTACAAATCTAGCTACTTAATATGTTATATGTATTGAATTTTTTCTTCATTAGATTGGAAGAAACATTTTTTAATGTCTGACCGTTGGTGACCAATTCAGTAGTAGGCTTAGTGCTATTTTCTATTGTTACTCAAAAAAAAAATATTTTTTAAGACGTAAAGAATTAAAAAAAACAACTATAAAATTATTGGGAGTAACTGACGGTAGAAAATGGGACATCAATGTCATGAGTAGCAATGGCTCTTATTAGAGGGAACATTTGTGAATTCGATATTGTAACTTGTGTTTTTAGTATCATATTTTAAAATGGGTAACATAAATTATAAATTATTATCAATTTATTAATTAAAGTTTTAAATTATTTTTTTGAAAAATATAAATTTTAAATTAAGTATATTTATTTAATTAAGTGTTGATTAATGTTTTATGGTAAGTAAAATTTACAAGGAACCACATAGTGAAAAGAATGCGAAGGAAAGGTGATTTTCCTTATCCTCAAAAGCTTTGGTCAGGGTCGAAAGCAATCATAGAAATCCAAGCTTTGTGGATCAAGATTCTATCCATGAGAATAGTCCAAAGGGTCACATATTATCATAGAGTTTTGATTATTCTTCTAGGGAGTTGGAGAGGAGTGAAGATTTAATATTTTGGTTAACTCTGGCTTGGAAGTGCTCCATATTTATTTTAAGGTTTCCTTATTTCTTAGCTCTAGTTTTTGTACCTCTTGCTTTCCTCTACTCAATGGCTGGTAAAGGTCCTATATAGATCTCATTTGTTTTTTATTTCTTCTCTTGCTATGTCGGTATTAACTTCTCTTTTCAAACGTTCTAGCAATGGAATCTTCACTCTTTTATCCCAACATATACCTTTTGATTAAAATGGATAGTATGGCTCAACTTATTAATGCCCACCCTCATCGAGTAACTGTAGAAAAATCATCAACCTCAAGATCCTTTGTGGCCAAAATTTATGAGGTACCCATTGTTGAGGTGCCTCCAGAACTCATCCAACACCCAATATTGGCAAACCATAGGAAAAATAGATCTAAAAAATACAAACAAGTTTGCCATCCTCACATCAGATGTGGAGGAAGAAATAGAAACACCAAAATACAATAGAAGTCAATAAAAAGGTAAATATATTATGGGGTAACCCCTCAATAACCACTCAAATGACACATAAGAAATACAACAGAAGAATTATGAAAAAGACTCAGAGCCATCTGAAGACACAAAATAATGTATTCAAGAAACTTTACAAGTGGAATTAGTTATACCATGTGCAACTCCAGCAACACGCTCAACAGCCAAAGGTAGAAAATCCAACCAAATCCTGAGAGAAGAAGAAACTTTGAAGGACATCAAGAGTAAAATTTAGGCCACTTTGGAATTTCTAAAAAATAAGATAAATAAAAAAATGATAGTTTTATCATAGAACTACAGAGGATTAGGTAGTCCCATAAAAAAACTACCTTTCAAATTTAATAAAACTTTATAAACCTCTTGTTATTTGTTTAAAATAATCTAAAATGATAGATCATGTAGTGATACAAGAATGGAATAAGATTTGGATATAGTCAGAGCATGAAGTAGTAAGTTAATCAGATTCTTCAGGAGGGCTTATAATAGCTTGGAATTCCCAGTTGTTAACTTGCATAGGAAAACATAAACAAAATAATTGTCTTGCTTTAAAATTCAAACTTCTTAGTAGTACTTGCATCACTATTATCAATTTCTATGGGCTAAAAAATATAGTGCACAAACGAGGTATGAAATCAATTGCATCACTGGATCATCCAAGAAGAACCTTAAAATATTCTTATTTCAGGAGATATGAATGTCACATTAGAGTATTAGGAAAATATAGGGGAAAAAATGAATCGTTATTCCAATAAAGACCTTGTTAAGCATATAATTGCCTAAGAAAATCTACAGGATATCATCCCTTAAAAAGGGAAGTATACTTGGACAAATAGAAGATCAAGAATTCATTACATTGCTGAAAGACAAGACAATTTTCTAGTTAGTGAAAATTTTCTATCCATTTACTCTCTTCTAACTAGGCACATCATCCAAAGTGCAATATTTGATCATAAACCAATTCTTTTGGAAAAAGGACAAAATTTTCAAGAAGTTAGAAAGATTCTATTTAAATACAACTCAGGATGGGTAGAGCTGGATTCTTTTAGACCTCTAGTTGAGAACAATTGAAAATAAAAAACTACTTCAAAAAGACCACAAGACATATGGAAGATAAAATTCTAATACTTTAAAAAAAATTAGAAAATGGCTATATAAAAAGTGACCTCAAAGAAAAGAGTTGATTTTAGAACAACTTGACAAATTGGAAATAGAGTTAGAAGATACTTTTCCTCTTCTTTAGCATGTTGAGAAAATAAATGAGTTGTTGGTTGAACTATGCAAGTTGAATGCTGCAGAAGAGGCCCAGTGGAGATTAAAATATATAATGGTATGGTTACATAAAGGGAACACAAACACATAAATTTTTCATCTCAAAACTCTTCAAAACTATTGTAGAAATACTATTAGAAGTATTGAAGATGATGACATCATCTACACAAAGAAAGAAAAATTAAAAGAATTGGCTAAAAATTACTTTTTAAGGTTGCTCCCTCATGACCTTGGAGATCTTCATGCCAAAGACCTTTTGCTTCATAATATTCCATATTCTCTTACTCAAGAGGATAAAGCTAGTTTATGTGCCCAAGTTACTAAAGAAGAATTGGAGTCTATGGTGCATTCTCTCCCTAAAGATAAATCTCTAGGACCGGATGGTTTCACTATTAATTTATATCAAAAATTCTTGTATCTTATTGGTGATGACCTATTGCACATGCTTAAAGATGTCAGAAAAAAAGGTACTCTATTTGGAGCCATTAATTCAACATTTCTTGCTTTAATCCCCAAGGAAAAGAATTCCACTACTTTTAACCTATTCAGGCCAATTTCTCTTTACAACTACTCTTATAAAATGATGAAAAAGGTAATTGCTAACCGAATCAAAAAGTTACATAGAAAATTGATCTCTAAAGAACAAGGATGGTTTATCCTTGGAAAGCAAATACAATTTCATTCTTGTTTCATTTTAGCTTAGGCAATACGATTTCTTACATCTATAATACGGCGGTGTTAGACAATACGCCATCGGAGCACGCCAGAGATAATACTATGTCTATAATTTAGCCGCACAAACATTTCATTTTTAACACTAGGATATCATTGATTATTCTTATTTTGTATTCGTTTGATGTTTTCTTATTTATTTTGTAAATGATTTACCCAATATGTACAGTGTGAAGAAACTGTTAACAGTATAGCACTCTATAAAATATGGTGCACTAGATGTTATTTGAATTAAATTTCTTTTATTTATCTTATTAGTCAAATTTGACATGCTTAAGGAAAGGAAAACTATAAAAGACAACTTTTAAAAAAGTTTAATATTTTAATGGACAAATATGAGGTGTAAGATTGATTGTTTTAATATTATTTTTTATTAAAAAATAAATAATTGTATTTATACACTTCATATTTTATTTAATTTTATAATTGCAAAACAAAAAAAATCTAGATTTGTAAAAAAAATTTTGTTGTTTTTTAATTAAAAAAAATTATTTTAAAAGTAAATAACTATAATTTTTAGATGATATAAATAAAGGTGAAAGTAGCAAAAGTTAAAACATTATAATATTTCTTGGGATGGCTAAAGTAGCAAAAGTTAAAACATTATAATATGGCTTGGTATGGCTCACCATCATCGAGGGGAAGCCAAGAGGCTAAGTGTCGTCTTTCGACTGTGGGTGACATATTTCAACCTTCTCCGACCTCTTTATTTAATAGGTTTTTGATGCTAGAGTCCCTTGATTGTTGGTGATTTACTTCAAACTTATTAGACTTTTGCATTTAATAATTCTTTGGTGATGGTTGATAGTGGGGTAGCCCTATGGGAGATGGCTCCATGGATATTCCTCCTCCATGAATTTCCTTTCATGGAATTTTTGAGGACTTATAGAGTCCTCAAGAAATTTTTTTGTTCAATCTGCTCTACAAAGTATTGGTCATGTTGATGTTATTTGTTTACAAGAAGTTAAGATTTTTTATTTTTTGGTAGATGTTTCTCTTAGTTGTATTGCAAGTTCTTTTATGCACTTCACTACTCATCATGAAGATGGTTGGGGTGGTGCTTCTATTTCTATCTCCTCCAAACTTGAGGATTGTTTGCTTGGATTTGGTGAGGATATTTCTCATCATGTGTTCTATATTGTGTTGAATACTAATAGGAACATCTTGGTTAGTGCCAATATTTATGTGCCTAATTATGGGCCTAGTTGCTTTGCCATTTGGTGATACCTAGTTTATCATTTACCTATGGTATATAAGATTTTTTTGTAGTGATTTTAAATTGGTTGAGCATATTGAAGATAAATTTGGTTGCCTTCCAATGTGTTGGTGTGCTGGAGAGCTTGAGGTCTAGTTTTTTTTTTTAAAGTGATGGGGTCTTTTTTATCCCCTTTTTGGCCAGCATAATTGCATGCTTCCATCTTGGTTCACATGGTCCAATTTTTGTGTAGGTAATAACAGAGTCTGCAAGCACCTTGATCAAGTTATGATGTTAGAGTAGCAATTTTTTTATTCTCCTCCATTAATAACAAGATTGTGATGGTCTAGGATCAATTCCTATTATCAGATCATTTTTCAATTTCCTTTCAAATTGAGTGGAGTGGTTTCCAATTTATTTTTTTGTGCAATAAATTTTATTTAAGTATTTTTTTATTCCAAGATCTTGGCACCATTGTTGTGATTGAGAAAATCTATAATTTATTATCTCAACCTCCTCACTATGTCAGTTTGATTTATTGGTGGAATGAAGCAATTATATGTACTACCTCTTTCATGTGGTATTTTGGCAAATAAGTGGCACATATCATAAAGTGTGCTCATTTGGTTGTTACAATGGAGTATCAACAAAATTTACTATTGCTAGAAAATGATCTGTATGACCGATAGTTGCAAACCAAGGTTATTGGTCTTCACCACTAGCTTATAGTCCATGAACAACATGAAGCCAGAGGGTATCATATTCGAGCTTGTCTACACTAGCTGAGGGTTGGTGATCACCCATCCAAAGCCTTTTTCAAGTCTCTTCATTCTAGGTAGGCCAAGATCTAGATAAAATCTATTTAAGTCTCTCATGATAGGTTCAATTTTCTTCCTAATATTGTTTAGCCTTTTTATATCATTATAAGATTATCTTTTAAGCACAACAAAATTATTTAGAAAGTTTGATGGTGCTCCAGTAGTGTCTTGATGTTGTTCCTGCTAAATTGTCTACTTACGATAAACTTATTTGTGAGGCTCCTCTTTCACTTGATGAGCTTAATAATGCTATTATGACTATGTCATATGATAAGTTCCCTAGTATTGATAACTCTATTTATAAATTTTATAAAGCCACTTGGAAGTTTACTGGGTCTGATCTGCTCAATATCTACAATGAAACGTTAGTCAATAATTCTCTGGGTAATATTATCAATCATGAAAACATTAAATTTATTTCTAAAGCAGATAATCCTAAGCTTATCACCAGTTGGAGACCTATTAATATACTTAATATCTCTTACAAGATTTTTTCTAAAGCTTTAGTTCTCTGTATTCACAATATTCTTACTATGATTATAAGATCAAATCAAATAGGTTTCATTAAATAGCGTTACATATTGGATAATATTATTACTATATAGGAAGGTTTAGAATGGGCTCATATCTGGCCAAATTCCCCTTTTCCTTAAACTAGACTTTGAGAAATATTATGATCGTATTGAGTGGCATTTCATTCTTACCATACTCCAAGCTCTCGACTTTGGCCCCTTTTTTATTAGGACTATTAGTATGTTGTTTGCTAATGCTTCATCTTGACTTACTATTAATGGATATAGGTTAGAGTATTTTTGTTTGTTTTGTTCTATTTTTTAGGGTTGTCCCTTGGCCCCCTTGCTTTACATCCTTGCTGCTAAAGCTTTTAGTTATCTTATTTCCAATCAAGTGTCTGATGGGTTGATCAAACACATTATTTTGCTTGATATATCTACCCAACTTATTAATGGGCACTTTATGGATGATTATTTTCTCACTATCAATGAGGATGAGGTTTTAGTTTTAACTACTTTGGTTTATTTGGACACTTTTTCTAAGGCCTCAAGATCCAATATCCAATGGTCTAAGTCTCTTTGTTTTCACATTGCTTCTTCTTTTGTGCCTACTTGGATTAGATATTTTTCATGGCATTGGCTTCAAAGGAGTGAGCATTTTGAGTTCTTAGGAATCATCCTTGCTTTTTACAACTCGCCCTCTAAACTTTGGTATTATATCATTGATAGAATTAAAAAGAAGATTTCTTGTTGGGCCTTGTGTCTCCTTTCTCTTACCGATAAGTTTTAGGTTTGCACAAATATTCTTACTACCATCCATATTTATTACTCCTCCTATTGGGCCCCTTCTAATAATTCTTATTATAAGTTGGCCAGACTCCTTAGGGACTTTCTTTGGGTCAAAGAGAAGAATTCACATGGTTTTCATCAAGTTGCTTGAATTTTTTTTTGCATGCCTACTGATAAGGTTGGCATGGGCATCATTGGAATTTACAGATAAAATATTTCTCTATGTACTAAGTCGATGGTTAAATCTATTGAAGGCCATGAATCCTAGAAGTTTTTTGATTAATAATTGTATTTCTTCAAGGTTACCTTATGGGTGCAAATCTTGGGCTAATATTGACCTCCATACTCTCATCATTAATTTTTCTCTAGTTAAGATTTAGGGTTCCTTTATTGTTAAATGTATTTGACAATATTTTGAGGTAGTGAATCCTCATATTCATTGGATTGGTAATGGTTTTCATAATGGTATTTCATTCAATTCTTAGAATATATGGTGGTCTTCTATTATGTCTAACTCTTCAGTTTTTATTTCTTACATGCTAGGTATTAAATATTTGAGGTTGTTTTACAAGAGAATCTACTATATTAATGATTTAGTGCACTCTCGATACTAGATTCCTTGGCTTGATCTCAAACAAAAAAATTAATCTTTAAAATTTAGATTTTTCATCTATTCTTAAGATTCAAGAGCTCATACCTGATGATAGGGTACCCTTAAACCATAAGTAAGACTAATAAGGGTGATAAGGGTACCCCTATCTTGGCCATTTATATGGATTGAAGAAGCTAGAAGCTAAACTATTAATTAAGATAGAAAATAAAGTATAATTAAATACATTCCATTATCCAATTTATAAAGGACACACTAAAACCAATATGAATTAATATAAGCTTGATGTACAACTAGCTTACTCTATCAAAATATTTGCATAGATCAAGTTGAAAGCACTAGGATATGAAAGCAATGGCATACCGAATACGATGCAAAAAAAAGTGGATGTAACGCTAAGTCCTACGAATGAATCAAATAACTAAAGTGCATGAAAAGGGGAAAACGAACGAAATGAAATGAGATGTAAAGCAAAAAGTAAAGTGCAGCCTATTTTATTAATTTGCTTGATATCAGGTTACAATACGTCTCCCCCCTTTCAAGGGCTAGAAGCGTTCGATACAATTGTTACACCAATGGATGATACACTTCCCTTCGAGATCTTTCGCGTGCCCACATTTGAAATGGGTGGTCCAAATGTCATCGCAGCTTGCATGAGTGCATCTGTAGTTCCTTGCTTCCCCTCTGGTGTTGATATCCTAGATTCAAAGAAACAAGAAATGATTAATAGCACATGCGGATGGAGGGAAACATGCAATCCCCAAGGCCTTCGGTTAATGCATGCATGAAATAATTAAAGCGGTAATCAAAACATGTCAGAATAAGATGAAACTCGGAAAGAAGCATGCAAACACCATCATGAACACACTACAAAAGGAACAGTCAAGAAATCTACTATAGATTTCTAATCACTCTGGGGTGGGATGATTAGGACTATCATAAAACGTCTGAGAGTGACCTCCCAAATGTCCCATCCAGAGGCCTCAAAAACACCTGCAAAGTTGGGGGTAGGAAAAATAGGGCATTTTGAGATGACCCAGAAGGTCGGATTTTGTAGATTCAGCCTCGATCATCCTGTATCCGAAGGCACTCCTTGTATGTTAGTGAAAGTGAAAAACAATGAAACACAGTCAAAACTCATCAAAATGGCATGCAATTTGAACTATAGCATATATGAAACACACAAAAAATGATGTAAAATAAATAGTGAAGAAATCTACTACAAATTTCTAATCACTCTAGGGTGGGCCAATTAGGACTACAGCAGTGTGGGGGGTGCCCGAGGGTAAGACGCCCATCGTTTGGGGCTTGGTTTTGACACCAATCCACTTGGGATGGGTGCAAAACCTCCTAGGGAGTTGTATCAGCAAATTGGGTGGGGTATTATGGAAAAATGTTTGGGTTTTGGGTCCAGATTATGCTTCAAATGTTCACCCAATATCCTCCCTTCCAAAAGAGAGATCAAGGATGTAGGAAGCACAATGAGGGTGAGGGTATAATTCAGCAGCACTCCATTGCTCCAAATGCTCCTGCTCTATCCTTTTTTGGGGGTGAGAAGACTCGTCATTTTATAGACTTGAAGGTCTTCTTTGAATGTGCATGCAGGGGCACCACTTGGCCATCATGCCTTCCCAGGGGAGGGGATAGAAGATTCCTCCTTGATTAAGTACTCCATGACTGCCTCTTTGAGCTAAAAAATGCTCACTCACACTCTCATGCATTAAAGGTGGAGTTGAGTGGCAGATCTGAGCTGCCATTTGTCAAGGTTTGACCTTTTACTCGTCAAACCTACTATTCGCCCCACCCTGGAGCAATTGTTGCTAATCATCCCAGGGTGGGGTGAATAGCATTCTATTCGCCCTAGGGTGGAACAAGTAAGGAGCAGGGTGCTTGAAAGGTGCCAAATTGACCTCTAACCTTCCAAAATTGCTTTCGAAGTGGTTAGGACCACTTTTTAACCTCTAGGGGCTGCCCTAGGGGCTATGTATACCAATTCGGTCAGTGCTTGTATCCACATGATTAGATTCATGTTGTTTTGGTGTCTACAAATGCCCCTTTTTGGGATGCACTATGCGTGGCATAGTGCTGAGCAAAAATAGATAACCAAAGCACTTAATTATTAAGGTTTCTTATTAACCTAACCAACTTTTGATGCCCCAAGTATGGAAAGGGCATGCATTCTTGAATCCTTGCTTCTGACGAAACAATTCCACCTCTAGCCTATTAGAATTCTTCATTGTAATATCCAAACACATCGGTTTTACCAACTCCTCCTCCCTAACCATAGGCACCAATGGAAGGGAGGAAAGAGGGGGAGCCAAATTTTGAAGAGCTACTAAAGGAGCAGTGACTTCCTTGACCAACGAGGCAATGAATGATTTCTTCTTCCATATTCTTTGCTTATTTGAGGGGAAAGACCAAACAGAATTGCTAACACCAGAAATAGAGGCCAGTCTCTTCCCTTTCTCCACTATGAACACAAATCTTTACGAGTGCTACACCCTAGTAGAGGCATCCCCCTACTTTCTTTTGCAACACAAATATGAATGACCTTTGCCCCCATAATCTGAACATGAAAAGCTATCATGTTCGTAGATGATTTCTTGCTCCCACCTTCCCGCTAGAGAGTTGATCAAAATAGATTTTGGCAGCTCTTTGGACATGTTCGCAAGAACACTCAGGCAAACAACTTGCCTTTTATCTTCCGACATGGAAAAGGTATCAAAAGAGATAAATTTCCAAATTGCATTGGTAATCTGTTTGAATATGGAATCATGCCATAAATAGAGAGGGACTTCAGGAAGACGAATCCAAACCGAAACCATGTCCACTTTTTGAGTAGCAGGGTTAAACCCAGAGTCCCATTTCCTCAAATACAACCCACACTTTTAAAAAAATCTCGACCCCTCTTCCAACACTGATCAACATCAGAGGGGTTCGATAGAGAAAAGAGGAAAAAGTTTCTCAAAAGAAGTGAAAAATAAAGGCTGCCAATCAGCTTCCAACAGGCGATGGCCCATCTCTTTAAAGCATCAACATCTAGTCTGCTCCCGAAGAATTTTCCCACTAAATTACGAGACAAATTCGCCAATAGAGAGGACACAATTGAGTCAGAGACAGAGATTTCGAGTTGGGGATGAATGTCTCTATCAACAACCCGATTTGCTAAGTCTATGCTCCTCCCATTCCTTTTGGGTGCAGCCTCCCCAATAGCTTGGCCACAAAGCTTTTCCAAAGAAAGAGATTCCATCGATTCGACCAGAGCTTCCCCGCCCGAATACCACATTTCATCAAAATCACACACTAACAACGCAAAAGAGAGGACCAAACGAGAGAACCGCTTAAACAACCGCAAGAATCTAAACACAAACGCAAACCGATAAAAACCAACCCAAGATCCACCAAAACGCAGAGCCACAACCGTTGAACCGAAAAAGTTCAAAGAAAATATCTTAATAACACAAATTAGAATCTCTAAATCACATACGTTCCCTTTAGCACCAGCAATTGCTAATAAAATTGACGACTAACTAACGACGCACATGAACCACTTTTAAACCCTCGGTTGTTGCCTGTTTACAAAGATTTTTATTTAATTTTTTACATTTTAAATAAAAAATATTTTTTTTTTACATAGAAGAATAGGTAATTAATTATTATTTTCAATTATGGTTTTGGGTTTCTTACCTTACCTGGTTATTAGAGGGGAGACTACCGGGCACTTACCTCACTGGTGACTGCCCAAGATCGGTAACTTAGGATTGATACCTTAGGTTTTCAGTTAGATGTATTTAAAAGACAGTAAAATTATACTCTACCTTTACTCCAAACAAGCTTACCTCCAAAATTTAAACTAAATCATTTTTAATAAACACTAAAACTACTAAAACTACCAAAACTTTCGTAGATAATAAGAAAGACTTGCAAAGCAAATAACAATAAGAAAAAGCACAGCAAGTAGGAGGAGGCTGCGACTGACTTCGTCACCGACGGTTAAGAAGTCTGCCTTGTACGCGCCAAAACAACGAGCAATTTGAAGAGCCAGGATTTAAATCTGTGTCAGATGAAGGAAAAAGTTAACCTCCATTTAAATGTGAATCTCTACGCGTCAAAGTTGACATTTAAATAACTAAACACGACATATCAACTACCAGACTTCTTGCCCAAGTACAACGTTCACATTTTAAAAGTTTGTACAAAGGTATCAAAAAGAGTATACATTTTAAAAGTTTGTACAAATACATTTTTCTTGTAAAAGATACTTTCTACTCTGCTTTATTTCTTGTATACCTTGCCTAGCTTTTATTTGTATCCTTGTGTACCGTGGGCCATGCGTACGTCCCTTGGCTAAGGGCGGTGGTGCACTTGTGCGTGTCCCCAAAAATGGAAGAGAGAGGCAATCGTCAATCCGTTCCTATGTCATTGCTATTGCAAGACACTATTTCCCTAAATAACAACATATAATTTAAAAAGCACTTCACAAAGCTAAAGTGTGTTAAGTGAGGAAGTTATGAAGCTAAATTTAGTATAGTTTTAGATTTTTTTAAAAGATTTAAGTTCAAATTATTGTATAAGGGATTAAATTGTTTTAAAAAATTAAAATTTATTGTTTATTTGTGAGTTGTCCTAGGAAAAGGAAGAGTTTTATCTTTATCTAAAAGCTATCTTAATCAAATTCTTAAAAAAAGTCTCTTTAATTTTATCTTTAACTTCCTTAATTTTATCTTTAACTTTATTCAATGAATAAAATTAGAAACCTAAAACAAAATTCACAATATTTGGCTTCGCATTAACTTGGCAAAAGGGTAAAGATTCCTATTGAAATATTGTACAGAAGCATGGTTGGTACCTGACTATTTTGTTCAGGCCATGGTGATATTGAACGATCAATTGTAGTCCACTCAAAACCTGTCTTGAATGTCATAATTGAGTCGTGTAATTGGTTATGGAATTACGTGGCCAAAATCCGTTCGTCTTCATTTTTTTTGGTGGGGGCTAGGGTCATGCAGTTCTTTGCAAAGCTGTTTGGTAGTATGATAGAGCGTAGGATCAATATATGGGTAGAAGAAAATGGAAAGAGAGCAAAGAGATAAGCAGGTTTTAGGCCCAAGCACTCAACTATTGATCACTGTATCACACTTAAACACATAGTGGAAAAAATATGGGACAAAAAATAGGAGGCTTTCTGTTATTTTGTAGACTTCAAAAAGGTACTTAACACAGTATCAAGGGAACAATTATGGAGCAGAATGGAAGAGCTAGAGGTTCCAATTCACTACAGGGCATTAGTTCACAGATTATATGAGCATGTAAAAACTAGAATCAAAACACATGAAGGGTTATCTGAATGTTTTGGTAGTGACATAGGTGTCAAACAAGGTTGCCCTCTATCTTATACCTTATTCGGGTTGTACATTGACAAGTTAGAAGAATGGATAAACAAATTTGGGGGAGAAGGTGTGCACTGAGCCAAATATGTGGTAAAATGCCTCATGTATGCAGACGATGTAATTCTTGTGGCCAAAACAGCCAAAGATCTAAGAGATCACCTTTGAGATCTAGAAATATTTTGTAAGGAAGTTGGGATGCAGGTAAACACAAGAAAAACAAAAATCATGATTTTTTTAGCAAAAAAGAAGCAACATCTCAAATTTCAGTTTGTAGGAGAACCACTTGAGGTAGTAGTAGAATACAAATACCTGGGCATAGAATTTCATGACAAACTCAATTGGAATACATGTAGGATGAAAAGAACTCAAAAGTTGGAGAGCACTGTATGCACTTAAAAATAGGTGTAGGAATGTCGAGTTGTGGGACTGAAAGACCACTAGGGTTTTATTTGGCCTAATTGTTACACCGATTTTGTTGTATGGTTGTGAGATGTGGGCTAGTGGCACAACAAATGCAAAATGGAGGCAAATAGAAAGGATTCAAAAATATTTAATTACAAATTTTCTCAAAAATAAGGCCACAACCCCTTATGAAATTATTCTAGCTGAAACTGGAATGTTTCCTTTAGAAGAAATTGTTATGACTAAGTTGTTATGTTACTTGAAAAAATCAGAAAACATGAAAAATGACATATGGCCAAGGGCAGCTAAGGACGAAGAGTTGCATAGGCATAAAAACACATTGATGAAACAAAATCAAAGATGGATGAAACGTTGAGAAATCAACATAAATGAATGCCCAAATTTCAACAAAGACATCAAAAGCTATGTGAATGAAAAGTTTAGAAGTGGAATGTGGAAAAATGTAAGCATGAAAAGACAATATTATATTGCAAAGTTTAACCCAACATATGATCACAAGGAAAAGGCATATATAGACACTGAAATCAAGTGGAAAGAAAAAATCCTCATTGCTTAGATAAGGATTAGCTCTCATAGGCTTAGATGTGAAACATGAATATGGACAACACCCAAAGAACAATGGGAATAAAGGATATGTACTTTATGCAGCACAAGAATAGTAGAGATAGAGGAACACTTCATCTATAAGTGCCCATTTCATATATATGTTTAAATTAGTTATAATATAGACTACTTGATGGTCGAAATTGATTAGATGTTTTTCGTAGGACTACCCAAACTGTTGAACTCGTTTTGGTCATATCTCACTCATCCTGACTCGGATTGAGCTGAAATTTTGAGGGTAGATGCCTGAAAAACCCTAGAACGTCTCCACAATTTTCATATCATTTGTAGCAACACAAATCCTAGTGCATCCCTATGTGTGAACGATATATTTGAAAAGCGGCTATGCGAGGGTTTCATCTAGGTTAAGTGCAAGCAGCTCCAGAGGTTGGTTTTTAGGGCCTATAGGCCCTAGAGGCCAATATTTTTGTGGTTTATGCTTAATATTTTAGTAGTAAATATTGCAGGGGATACAAGATAGATTAGAAATTTGTCTTTCAATAGATCATACTGTGAACTTGAGTGACAACGACTTCCAATTTGCTGCACAAAAGAAAAGTGAAAACCATACCTTTCCACGCCATATAGGGCAAGGATTAAAGAGATCACGAAACAATTTTCAAGCAATTGATCAAAAAATGGCTCATATCTCAAGTGAATCTGGTGCTAAGGTGCACCCACAAAATAATTCTACTATAAAACCCCTTTCAAGGGTAAGAATTTCAAAGACTCAGTCCCAAAAATGAATTTTAGGGATGCCCTTCGTGGTGGACAGCCTCAGCCCAATGCTAATATCAATATTAGGGCTTCCCATAAACCTCTAAGAATGCCTAAGATTGATCCCAAGAAAACAAAGTCAGGATGTCTTAAAGCAGCTGATGGAACTCCTATTGTTAAGCTTGATATGGGTAACATTCAGACTGGCATTGAAGATTTGGAAAAAAGAGGACTAATTTGTCGGTTCGTGGGTTTTTGTCCGAGTCTATCTGCTTTCAAATTCTGGGCTGCAAAAAGCTGGAAAACTAAAGGTGAGTTACAAATCTCTATTTATCCAAATTGTTATTTTCTTATTTTATTTGCTAATAATGAAGATAGAGAGAAAACTTTTCAAGGGGGTCCTTGGTTTTTTGGAAGGGCAGGGCTTTTCTTGAAGCCCTGACATACTAAATTTAAAGCCAAAGAAGAGATGCCTTCTATAGCTCCCGTGTGGGTTGGACTCTTTGGCCTCCCTATTGAATTTTGGAATCCTACTATTTTTTCTTCAATTGGAAACTCTTTAGGAAATTTTATGATGACTGTTGATTGTACTCAAAATTTTGAACATATTATTTATGCTCGGATTTGTGTTTTAATGGATTTTGAAAAACCCCTACCTAAAAATATCACATTACAATTTGGAGAAGACACTTGGGAGCAAGTAGTGGACTATGAGAACATTCCTTTTCATTGTAGAATTTTCCATGAATATGGTCATTTGGCCAGTGCTTGCCCAAATAAAATTCCTGATCAAAAGAAAGAATATATAAACTCAGCAGGTTTCCAAATGCCTAAGAAGAAGAACACTAAAAAAAACTAGTTATGAAGGATCAATCAAAGTCATTTTCTAATATGTTTGAAATCCTTTCCACAAATGATGTCCCAAGTGAGGAAAAGAAAATAATAGAAACTAAAATCTTAGAAACACAATTTAAATATGAAGGGAAGAACTCGGAGACAAACCAACAAATCAAAGGTTTTCAACAAAAAAATGGAGAAAATTTACACAAGAAAAACAATATTTCAAATGTCAAAACTTCAAATAATGAAGGTCCCAATATAGACTCCATTGAACCATCTAGTAAAATTTTGGCTGTGTACGAGCATTCTTCAAGGTTAGAAGCCATCTCAGATTCAATTGGAATAAGTCAAGAAATAGGGAAAAAAAATTGAAGATGGATTCTAATAAAAAAGTAGGTCGCAAGACCAATCAATATCATATGGTAAAAGAAGGTGAAAAACTTGTAGAGGAAGGTAAGATTAATGCCCTTCCCAACTTTTTTAGCCCTGGTATTAATGAAGATCATCACTTGGAATATTATAGGACTCAAAGGGAGTCTTTCAAAACAAAATGAAATTAGAAGAATGATTCAGATAAATCATCCACATCTTGTTTTCCTTTAAGAAACAAAGATGTCAATGGAGGATATGGACTTAATTGCCAGTAAAATTTGGCCAGTTGGAAAAGTGGTTTCCCTCAGTTCCCAAGGGACTTCGGGTGGCATTGCTTGTCTTTGGGGCCCAAAAGAGGTAGTTATTCACCATATGATTGGCAGTTGGGGTTTTTTGGCTATAGCTATTCAAAGTAGACATTCCAACCAGATTATGCTTTGCATTACTATTTATGCTCCGACTTCTTTGGAGGAAAAAAGAAGATAGTGGAAGGATATTACTCATATTATATCTCATTTTCCTAAATCTTGGATCTTGATCGGAGGAGATTTGAATACCATCCTCTCTCTAGATGAGAAAAGAGAGGGAAATAGAAATTTGGACAAAAGCACTGACCTCATGGGTGAATATATTGCAAACCTCCATCTTGTGGATATCCAACCAGTTAATGGCCTTATGGCTTGGTCTAACAGAAGGCAAGGCTTAGCTTGTATAATGGAGAGATTGGATAGGTTTTTGCTCTCTAAAAATTTCTTAATCCATGGTCACATTCCTAAAGTGAAGACTCTTAATAATGCTGGTTCGGATCATTGGCTAGTCATGGTGGAAATGTGGAAAACCAATGTGAGTTTCTCTCCTTTTCATTTTAAATTAATGTGGCTTAGAGACATTTACTTTAGACCTTGTGTGCAAAAATGGTGGAAGGAAGGTAAACCTAGGCATGGGACTAAGATGTTCTATTTTGCAAAAATACTGCAATACATTAAATCCAAAATCAAGACTTGGAACTGGAAAGAGTTTGGGGATGTTCATAAAAAAAACATGAAGTTATTGCTCATCTTGAAAATTTGAATAAGAAAATCCATTTAGATGGCCTCACAGAGAAGAGAAGTGCAGATGAAATTAAACTCACAACTCAGTTACAGGAATGGGAAAAAAGAGAAGAAATCTTATGGAAGCAAAAATCTAGAATTCAATGGCTCAAAGAAGGAGATCGAAACACAAATTTCTTCCACAAATCTCTTCTAGCTTGAAGATCTCACAACTTTATTTCTTCCTTAAAATCAGATTCTGGAGATGTTGTTTATACTTGGGATGGCATGAACTCTATTGTTGTTGATTACTTTTCCAATATTTTTGCTGCTACTCCTCTTGACTCAGTTTCTCAACATAATGTTCTTCAAGCAATCCCTTCTCTTATCACTTCTGAGGAGAACTCTATTTTGAATGCTCCTGTTACTATCAATGAGCTTCAACAAGTAGTTTTTAAAATGCAAAAAGGGAAAACCCCAGGTCCTGATGGTTTTCCTATTGAGTTCTACCAAGAGTTCTGGGATATCTTTCATGTTGATTTATTAGAGGTGGTGGAAGAAGCAAGGAAAGCCAAAGAATTTTTGAAGGTTACCAATAAAACTTATATTACTCTTGTTCCAAAAGCTCAAGAGGTTGATCATATCTCAACTTTTAGACCTATTGCTTTATGTAATGTTCTTCTCAAAATCATTACTAAAATCATGGCAGAAAGGTTGAAGCCTCTTTTTTATAATATTATTTCCCCATAGCAAGGGGCTTATGTGGAAGGACATCAAATAGTAGATGAGATAGTTCTTGCTCAGGAAGCCATCCATTCCATGGATATGCAAAATTCTCCTTCCATGTTCATTCAGTTAGACTTATCCAAAGCTTATGACAGAGTGGATTGGCACTTCCTTATCAAAGTTTTGAGGCAATTTGGTTTCTCTAAGGATTGGATGGATTGGATTATGGGATGTATCTTTCTCTCCGGGAGTAGAATCACCTTGGTAAAATCAGTCCTTCAAGCTATTCCTATTTATGTTTCTTCCATTTTGAATATCCCAAAGGCTGTTCTTCGAGAATTAGATCAAATCAGTCATCGTTTCCTTTGGAGTGGTACTAAGGAGAAAATAAAATGGGCCTTGGTGAATTGGGATACTTTATGTCTTCCTGAGAGTGAAGGGGGGTTAGGATTATGGTCTTCAATTAATAACAACAAAGCTTTAGCTGCTAAATTATATTGGAGGATGTTGCATAAACCCATTGATATTTGGTCCAATAATCTCCGTGCTAAATATGTTGAGAACAAAAGTCCTGAAGACCTTGTTCGCTATCAACTTCCTACCAAAGGTTCTCCCATTTTAGCAGTTCTTAATACTAGTGAGGATTTGATAAAGAAAAAATTATTTTGGATCATTCATAATGGTCAACATATAAATTTTTGGAAAGATTCTTGGGATGGTCACAAGCCTTTGATAACTCAGTTTCCCGATTGGAGGCCTTGGATGGAAGAGTTTCACCGAGCTAATTGGATAAAGGTGGCTAATTACTGTCGGTACCATATTGGTAATTCAAATGTTGGTAGATATTGGATCCCTATTGAGGACTAGCCTATTCAAATCCCAGAAAGGCAAAGACAAGATATCCAAGGCATACTTCATATGAGATCCCTCTCTTGGTCCCATGAAAAAGATTATTTTGGATGGAACAACACTACTAAGGGTGAGTATTCAGTTGCTCAAGGTTATTTGACTTTATGCCATAATAATCCCAACCATTCTTCTAACATATTTTCTCAATTGTGGGCTCAAAAGCTCTGGCCTAAAGTGAGGTTCTTTAATTGGATTTTATTGCATCGTAGGGTGCTTACTGGTGAGCAACTTATGAAGCGTGGTTTTCATGGCCCTTTTAGATGTGAAATGTGTGAAGAGAATGTAGAAAATATCAACCATATTTTTATTGAGTGTACTTTAGCCTCTGAGCTATGGAGGAGAATGGCCACTTTACTTGGCTTACAATGGTCCAATTTTTTTACTTTTGAACAACTTTGGAGGGATTGGCCTAATCAAGAGGGTGTTGATCATTTTATTAGGCAGTTAGTTTGGATGGGTTCTGCCATTCTTCTTTGGAATATTTGGAATGAAAGGAACAACTAAATTTTTAATCAAGATAGGAAGGATATTTACTATATTTGGCAAAAGACCATAGCCAACTTAGTTGAATCAATCCATCAACTCCTTAATCATCCCAAAACTCCCACCAAAGATGGGATCAAGTGATGCAAAGATTGAAGATTAAACCTTCTAAGGGCAACCAAATTAAAGGGAATGTGAGTATTAGTAATATGGATAGGACTAGAAATTGGAAACTTCCTCCTAAGGATTTTGGAAAAGTCAGTACTGATGGAGCATCTAAAGGGAACCCTAGAAAATCCAATGTGGGAGGAATTGGTAGACTTTCAGATGGCTCCCTAGTTTTTACTTTTCCTGAGAATTTGGGTATTCTTTCCAATAATCTTGCTGAGGGGTATGGTATCCTCAGAGGTCTTCAGGAGGCTACTAAGGTTGGATGGGAAAAGGTATTAGTTCAGTCTGACTCTCAACTTATGATTAATCTCTTGAAGACTTCTTCTAAGAATCATAAGGTGGATTGGGGAATAAAAAGAATTATTGAGAAGATTCAGTTAATCTAGATGTGATTTTTGAAAGTTGATTACAATCATGTGGTTAGAGATCAAAACAAGAGTGTTGATGCTTTAGCTAATTGGGATTTGGACAAAGGTGATCTTACTTGTTATGGCAAGCCTCCTATATGGTGGGCTTCTCAAATTAGGGAAGCTCTTCTTTCTATCATTTCTTTGAATGGCTCCAGTTCTGAAGGTACCTAGTTTCTTCTTGTTTTTATTTTTTTGCTTCTCTTTGGTTCATTCAGTTTTTTTAGTTCCCTAGATCATTCTATTCTTTATTTTGTTTCCTCTGTTGATTCTTGCCTTAATAGTCTTCTGGTCTAGATAGGTCATTGTTTTGTTCATTTTTTTTTTCTTTTTTCTTTTTTGTTTTTTTTGTTTAGTTTTTTAAGGTGGGTGGGTTCTTTTGTTTTGTTTTGTTTTTGTGTTATTTGTGTTGTTTTTTGTTGTTCTTGTGTTTTTGTTTTTTGTTTTTTTTATGTTTTTTGTTATTGTTCTTGTGTTTTTTTTTTATGTTTTTTGTTATTGTTCTTGTGTTTTTTTTTTATGTTTTTTGTTATTGTTCTTGTGTTTTTTTCGTTCTTGTTCTTGGGTTTCTCTTTGTTTGTGTTATTTCGTGTTTTTATGTGTGAGTGTTTTCTATGTATTTTGTTTTTGTTTATTGTATGTTGCTGGTTGTTTTTTATTTTTATTTTTTAAATTTTTTAGGTTTTGGTTGTGTATATTTTTCATGTTTTTTTGGGTTATGTCTTTGTAGTGTTCCATTATTTTTGTCTTGTTTGTGTTTTGTTATGTGGTTCTTGTGTTTTTATATGTGGTTTGTGTTGTGGTTTCTTTTATCTTATTGTGTGTGTTTGGTTGTGCTTTTGTTTTTGACACACTCAAGGAGCATGTTTTTTATTTTATTTTATTATTTTTGTTGTTATTTACTTTTTTTTTAAATTGGTTTTGTGTGTTTGTTTGCTCCTTGAGTATGTCAAAGGTGGTAGGCCAGGTCCGAGTCCTGGGTGTTTTTGGCATAATGGATACCCCTGCCTCCTTGGGTATTACCCAAAAGTGGCATCCCTTTTGGGATGTTTTCCACAAATTAAAAAAAAAATAGTTATAATATAATATGCATAGAGCTCATTTCTTTTATTATAAAAGGTTTAGTATCTTCATGGAGCGTCAAGCATCTAACTTCAAATAAATTTATTTGTGTAGCAGTTGGTTAGCTATAAAATATCTTGTGTTTATCCTTTTCTTTTCCAATAGTGAATGTTCACATAAAATTCAATAACGTATTGCCATAGTGATTGATAATATTTTGTGTTATAAGAAGATAACCTATTAGAAGATGAATTTATGGAATAAAGGAATAAAAGAAAGATAGAAACACGATTTTTTTTATAGAGGAAAAGGAAAGATAGTAAGAGGGAATAGTAGCTAATAATGTTAAAAAATTATATGACTATTCATATGTTTTACATTTTTTCCTACATCAAACCTTTTGTTAGATGGATCAAAGATGCTTCCCATTTACCAAAATTTATTAGTAACCTCTCATCCATTGTGGCTTGCTTGTAAGCATTCAAACCAATAATCTAGTGAATCTGGGAATCAAATATTTGGTTTATCTCTAGTTTAGCTCTATCCTCATCCCATTGGAATACTACGTTCCCTTCTTGTTATACCATCTCAATGGTTTATTTTGAAAACCATATCTTCACTTCCTTATGATGTTGCACCATCCTCTTAAACTTCTTTTCTCTTTCTTCTTCCTAGACTAGTAGTGTATTTAATCATGTTTTCTTTCATTCAATGTCAATGTATGCAACTCCTTAATAAGTAATTATCACTCTTCAGTGTCACATATAATGGTAGTGGCCTTAGATTTTTAGGATTTGGTATGTTTAATATATTTTTTGCATTGACCTAAATATCAAAAGGATCTTTAACTATTATGTTCTATTGCTCAGCTAAATTAGGTTAAATAGGCTTAGGTTACCTATTTTAATCACCATTTTTTATTACTACTTGAGAGCCTCTAGAAGTAGATCATGTTGACTAGGAATGTCTAGTGCCTCTAGCATGCTCATCTTGATGGGATTTTTTTTATATCCTTTGCAATGTTGAACTTAAAGTCGACACAACTACTTTCACTATGCACCATGAAATTTCTATATTGTCTAGTAGCTAATATGTGACCTTCACTAGTAAGGGATAAGTATTTGAGACATGGACCAACCTCCTTATTTGGACTTATCTAGGTCCTATGAACTATTTTTTAGTTTTTGACCCATCTTCTTCATTCATCTATTTACACTTAGTAACTATGAAACTCTATTTTTCCTATTATTTATTTGTTAATGGCCACTTATATTCTAAGTGAAATGGTGGTCTTCCCTTGCCATTTGAATATCTTGTTGACATCATTTCCTTCTAAAGTCTAGAAATTTTAAAAAAATTGCCAGTTATAGTGTTGAATGTTAGGTGCTAGGCTAGACACCTTACGATATTCTTCACTTAGCATTGTTATACACCATGCTACATATTTTTTGTCCTCTTGCTAACATCAAAATTATGGTCTATCTAATGAATTTTACTTGTTTGTATTCGTTTATTAACTACTAGATGTTGGGTGTTGAGTGTCAAGTGTTGTCCCTTTGCTTTTGCTTATCTTTGAAGATTATATGATGTTGGGCTTTCGTTGTCTTATTACTAACATCAACAT
The DNA here is from genome assembly GCA_028583015.1 of Wollemia nobilis. NCBI lineage: Eukaryota > Viridiplantae > Streptophyta > Pinopsida > Araucariales > Araucariaceae > Wollemia > Wollemia nobilis. The sequence goes on from JAQPPZ010001975.1 coordinate 251,819, forward strand.
TTTATATACCCAACAAGCTTTTCATACTTAGCAAAATTTTGCTTTACTTTTGCTAGATGTCGAGTTTAATGCCTTAGAATAAAATATCATTTGATAGTCATCTTTCCAATACCCTTTTATCCACCCTATACTATTTTTTGCCACACCTTTTTGCAATCTACTTCTTTTGGTAATATTTTGACCTGATTTATCTACTCCAATAGATTTCCTCTATTGCTCTTATAGATTGTTACATGCACATTCCTGCACTAATATTTAGCTGAAGAAGTACATGGTCTAAACTATACCACATAGTGGATGTAGGTGAGAAAATTCATCTAGAATACCTACATTCTGCATCATCCTATACTTCACTCTACTTTTCTCTTCTCTTTATAGTTGAATCTACTATAGGAGCCTCATTTGGTGTTGATCTTAATACCTTTAAAATTATTGAATGTAATTTATTGTATTGATTCCTTAGCAAATTAACTATATGGACTGAACAAAATAACTAACTATGTCACATTCTGGGATTGTGGATGTAGTTGATGAAATTTATGTATATTACTAGATACTTTCAAGTATTTTTGCTCATAAAGTGAGAACCTAGTAATCCTTATTTGTGTGATATTAGAAGTGCATAGGGATAGAGGAGCTAGAAGATAAATTTATTAAGTGTAGAGGTGTGGGAGCAGGTGAAGCTTATGGTTGTTAAAAAAAATAAAAAAATCATAATAGGGAAGGCACTGATGTAGAAGTAAAGAGGAAGCATGAGGGTGTTTAGTGGATTTTTTAGACTTAATAGGGCTCCTAGCATATGATTTGGAACAAGAATCTATTCAAAACTTATCCTACATTTCTATAAAATATGGGATGTACTACAGTACCATGAACGAAGATATTCTCAAATATCTACAGGGGGTGAAATAATTGGAGAGGCAAAGGCTATATTAAATAGGAAGGGAACTACAACAAGCAATAAAAGTATCGATATTGGAAAGTAGGAAGGCTAGAAATGGTGGAGAGTTATTTAGTCAAATAGGGTACAAATATGGTTAAGGAAATGAATGATATGAAGATACAAAAAATAAAGACAAAAAGAGGAAGGAAATATTGATAAATGAAGAGAGAAAAGAAAAAACAAAGATACCTAAGTGCAGAGAACTCCAAAAAAAACCTCCATGAGCATATTCTACTAAACCTAAACATTGTTTTAGATCTATATCAGTAGATTTAGGTGAATTATCACCCATACAAACTGCATTAGGTAAATATTCCAGGCACTTGGGAAGACTTTCCCTTCCATTGCTTTCCTCCTTATAAAAATATGTAGGTAAATATTCTTTAGCTTGTTGAACTTTGTGCACTAGTTTACTACTTTGACAGTATGCATGGCTACTCAAAATTATCTGAACATAGAAAACTTTATGCATTAGGTAGCCCTACAAATCTTCTATATCCCTTTGTTGATGTCTATAACAACTATTATAAATTGAAATAGCTTTTGTTAGAGCTGGCACTAATTCTATGGATCTTATTTCTTGTGTGAACATCCAACTCCTTTATTTCCCCTTTTCTTCATCCAATAACAACTTATCATAATAGCATTTACTTCAATGCAATTTGTACCTACTTTTATCATCTTATTATAGCAACATATAACTATCAACTTGGCATAGTTTTTATCTTCTCAGAATTCATTATTGGGTGCCACTTGTGTTCTGAATATTATCTTATGCATGTCAAGGTATTCTATGGGATCATCTCTCACCAACCTTTATCTTTTTATTAAGATCTTTGGCATCTTCTTGCATCATCAAGGGACTAGAAGAATTACGTCTACACACTTTCCATAATTGTGTGAAATGACTATAGTTATTTGCAAAGGGAACATTGAGATAGAATTTCCATTAGGCTATGGAATCAAGAAAATGGTAGAAGAGAGAAATTTATGACTTAAGGAAGATGAAAAATATGGAGAATGTAGACTAGATTTAATGGGAAAGTTTTAAAGAGTAGTAAGAATCATGATGGTAGAAAATTAATATGGTAGTAAGAGAAGAAGAGAAAAAAATATGAAGAAGACATACCTACACATCACACATTTTGAATCCTCTTTATCACTTCCAACTATTTGGTTTGGTATTTGCTTTACCTTTTAACTAACTTGGTTTTTTTTGTATTAAATTCAAACACCAAGACAACAAAAGAGATGAATAATATCCCCCTTTAACTTTTTCTTCTATTATCCTTATTGTCTTTACATACTTTGCTACTTGAAGAAAGTCTTGGAAATGATCATCTTAGCTAATCAAGCTCTCACAAAAGGATGGATTTATAGCCTTATTAACCTGATAGACCATTTGAATTACACTCTTTCTTCATTTCCTCATATATCCTTCGAAATCAATATTTTAGCACCATATAGGTATCCTTGAGAAAGGAAAATAGCAAAGTACTAGAAGGTTATGTAATAGTGCATGCATTGTCAATGGAGGAGCAGTTCCAAAAAACACCAAGATAACATTAGCTAACATTGAAATGGTTTTAGATAACATTTGGATGGTTTTTATACTATCATAAATTAATATGCTAGATTTATCTAACACTAGGAAGACTAATATTGATCATCCTTTTCTTTCGATGTGATCCTATCTCCTCTAGATAAAGGAACATTTAGGCTTAACTACAACTTTTGTCAAGGGACCTTCGTCATTTATTTATTTTACTAATGCCTATCCACCATACACCCTTAGGAAAAAAATCTTCCTCAGAAATGAGTGGTTACTAAGAAAGATATTCCCCTTTAAATAGGTTTTTTATCTTGAAAAATCATCATTGGTGCATACTATTAGTCCTGATTATATCAAATTGTTTGGAAGCAACATCACATATTATAATTATTTAAATTAAATTATATGCTCTACATAATTTCAAAGCTTTTTTGCTATCCCTTTTGACAAATTCCTTATTCTTTAGCTAATATACAACTTTTATTTACTTTTCAGCTTATTTACACAAATTTGTGGTGTACCTTTATACACTAGTTGTACCTAGTTTTTAGCTCTTTCATTAGAATCTATAGTGACTCGGAAAAATAGTACAAAATTTATGCCTTTACCTCTAACATGTAAACCCCCCCCCCCCCCCCCCCCCCCCCCCCCCCCCCCCCCCCCCCCCCCCCCCCCCCCCCCCCCCCCCCCCCCCCCCCCCCCCCCCCCCCCCCCCCCCCCCCCCCCCCCCCCCCCCCCCCCCCCCCGCCCCCCGCCGGGGGGGGGGCGCCCCCCCCCCCCCCCCCCCCCCCCCCCCCCCCCCCCCCCCCCCCCCCCCCCCCCCCCCCCCCCCCCCCCCCCCCCCCCCCGCGCCCCCTTTTTTCTTTCCTCTCCTCCCCTCTCTCCCTCCCCCCTCCCCCCCCCCCGCCTCTCCCCCCCCGCCCCGCCCCCCCCCCCCCCCGCCCCCCCCCCCCCCCCCGCCCCCCCGCGCGGCGCGCCCGCCGCCCCCCCCCCCCCCCCCCCCCCCCCCCCCCCCCCCCCGCCCCCCGCGGCCGCGGGGGGCGCGGGGCCGGGGCCGCCCGCGCCCGGGCCCCCCCCCGCCCCCCCCCCCCCCCCCGCCCCCCCCCCCCCGCCCCCGCCCGCCCGCCCCCCCCCCCGCGCGCGGCGCGCGGCCCGCGGCCCCCCCCCCCCCCCCCGCCGCCCCCCCCCCCCCCGCCCGTCGCTCCGGCCGGCCGCCGTCGCTCTCCGCCTCGCTCGTCCCCCCCCGCGCGCCCCCGCCCCGCGCGCCCCCCGCGCCGCCCGCCGCCCGCGCGCCCCGCGCCGGCCGCGCGGGCGCCGGGGCCGCGGCGGCGCCCGGGGCCCCCCCGCCGCCCGCCCCCCGCCGCCCCCCCCCCCCGCGGGCGCCCCCCGCGGGGCCCGCGGGGGGGCCCCCCCGCGCCCGCCGCCCCCCGCGCGCGGGGGGCGCGGGGGGGGGGGGGGGGCGGGGCCGCCCCCCCCGCCCCCCCGCCCCCCCCGCCCCCCGCCCCCCCCGCGCCTCGCGCCCCCCGCGCGCGCGCTCGCGCCTCGCGGCCCCTCATGTTGGGTATTTTAACTTCTATTAGGGTTCTACCATATGATTGACTTTGAACTTATATTAGTTTCTAATCCTACTTGAAAAAGGTATAGAAAACCATTGGTGAGAGTTTTTATTGATTAGGTGACTCATTTATTATAGTTTTTATGTATATTGGTATGTATGCCAAAGCACTAGCTATTTATTAGAAATTTCCAATACATACAAGAGTTTTAAAGATTTTATCAACTAATAGCTAATTTTCTAACATTCGTCCCAAAAATAATTGGCTTGTTTGATGAGACCTACAATTGGCTGGGTTGCATTTATTCATGGTTGGCTCATATATTATTTTAGATTAATTGAAAAGCTTTAAGACTATTCAATAATATCTTATTGTAGATTAGGTATTGTTCCTATTTTAACCAATCAACTATTTCCACTATAAGTATTTTTATGACTGCTTCAACTAGATCATTGATTCTTTCCACTTGATATTTTCCAATAAGATAGGGTCAAAGCTTCTCTACTCTTGTGCAACTTGTTCTCGAGAGATCAAAGATTCTTTCCACTCTAGGTATTTCTATGACCACTTCAAATATATCCTTTGTTCCTTCAACTTGATATTTCCCAATAAGATAGGACTATAAGTCTCTTCTTGTTTTTTATTTTTAGTGATATCATAGTGTTACATGAAGATTTCACCTATGCACATTACTTAATATATCAAATATACTTCTTCTTGAGAGTTTTTTTTGTGTTTGGCTTTATGATTTTGTTGTGCAACTTCTACAAGCTCATTTATAATGTGTTGGATGATAGATTTTAGCTCTTGAACTATCCAGGATTTTGATATAGCTATTGTGTGCACCTTGTTTTCTAAACAATGACATAAGGACATTGTATCTCCTAGAGTTACTAGTTGTAGTAGTGGTGAGCTTGTTAAAGGGATATATATGTTCATATAGTGAGGTAATGGGGTATCTCACATATCATTTTTAGGAGAAATATTTCTACTAAGATCAACATATTCATAGTCTTAATAACTATTTAGAAAAATTGTGAAATTTTTCCTCCTTGTAGTGCTAAATTTGAAGGCCCAAGTATTGATTTAGAGCTTAGATATAGTAATTTTAATCATATAGTTGTGATAGTTTTACTTCCCAAGGAATTCCATTCCAATTTTCTTTGCATATGATGTTAAAATCTAGGATTATTTTTTGAGGATATATTCTGATGTAGGAAAACTATATGACTAGTCAAAAGAGATCCCCTGGATCATCAAATACAAATATAATAGGTTCTATCAGATCAACCCAATCCCTAATGCTATTTTCTTCTAAATATCTATACTATTGTAATGCTTTACCTCAGATAAACTGAGCCAAAATTCTAAGCATTACATCCACAAAGGTAATATTATAAAGAATAGCCAAAGCTACAACATCTTGGTAATGCTCATAACCAATCTTTTTACTACCATCAAAAATATGTAAAAGTTTTAATCCACTAGGTGGAATCTCATGGATAACTAAGAGATTAAGTGATCTAACACTATTTTAAGATAAACAAATTTACCCAACCATGGCTCTAAAAGTATTTACAAATGTGCTTATGGAGCCATCTGATTGGTAAGTAGTAAATTATCTTGAATTTTTGGTACTATCATCATTTGATTCTAAGTTTGTTTGTCATTGAAGTCACCAAATTATTTGGATTCTTTTAATAGAGCCACTAGGTGATTAGTAAATGATCAATTAGAGTAGAATATCACCATGATTCCACTCAATCAAGGAAGTGATATTTGGGTCTCATCGAGCATGCCAAAAACTCTTGGTTCAAAAGCTTCCTAGGTGAATGAGATGTACCCTCAAGACCTCAACCAAGATTGAAAGACTCAAAAATAAGGTTTTCCAAGTCAACCTCTAGAGTAGGTCAGTTACTATGAGTCTAGCTAACTAAAAAAGGGATTGTAGGCTAAAGTAAGAAATGCATAATGTTAGAAGCTAGAATTAAAGTAGAACAAATTTAGCAACATCAAAAGACAAATGCATGAAATTATCATTCCCTTAATTAAACTAAAATACCTAACAGAACAAATATCATCATATGTTACAAAATATTAAATTATTAAGCATGTACATACAAGCATTCTAAAAGTTGAATAATTTCACCATCTACACTTCTCTTGCTTTAACTAATATAAATCAACAAGAGTAGTGGTTTCTTTTATGTTAGTAATTATTGAACTTATTTTTCATCTAGTTCTCTAAATATCATAAGAGGATGGTGAAGTAATTGGTAAAACCATTTTAGTGCTGACCAAACAAAATTTTATGGGAATACTTCTAGCAGTAATCCATCATATGCAACACTCATGTAGGTAATCATAAAGAGTTTCACATGACTCATAAGATCATTTAAACCATCATACTTGGTAAATTTAGAAACATTAAAATAATGTATTAAAGAACACTTAGCTATAATAATATCTAATGTTTGATTGTACATATTTTCAAATACACATGTACTTCAAAACCTTTTGGAGTGGAAACATTTGTTGAATAAACTATTATACTTAGAAAATAATAGCTTGGACTGTAAGATATAGTTGACCAGTAAAAACTAGCAAAACATAGGTATTAAGCTCTACATGTAAAGATACATGGGCAATGTTTATTAGATTTGAAGTGGAAGGAGTCAACTCAGGTTGTTGAATATATTTTGAATGGGACATCTAACTAGTAGGGTGAGACAAGTCATCTAAATGTCCTAGATTATCTATGTTTATGATAATTAAACAAAGTATTTTTATTTTTGTGAGCGAAAGCGGTAAGGTAATTCATAGATCCAAAGGTTACTTCTACTCTTTTATTATGGATTAGGGAGATATTTCTAGAGGGGGAAAGTCACTCCTCTTATTCATATTAGCATCTTTAATCATCATTAAATTTTTAAGAAGAGGAGATAAATATTTTGTGGTAGATGTCATTTGATGAGCCATACTTCAGTCATGTATGGATGTTTTTGTTTAGTCATACTTGGAAAAGAGAAATTAATTTGTGTTACATAATTGATTAGAGAAGAATGAGAATATATTTCAAGAATCTTATATTTTCTTTGTGATAACATTGTACCTCCTTATGAATCCTATTAGCTCACCATTTTATATTCACCAATAGAGATAACCCTCAAGGTCTATATGATGATTTACTCAAGAGGATATTAACCTTCCCATAATAGGATTAATTTTTTTTTATGTTATTGTTATCTGTGTTTAATATGATTCAAGCTAGTCAAATAGTTTAGGTGGTCTTCGACTAAAGTGCAGTAAATTTTATGATTGATTATATGAAAGAGATTTAGTACAAAGGCTTAAATAACTATGTGGTGTTTACGTTGGGTTCACCAAAGATGTAAACTTGGATTTAGGGATGCTGGTCTCCAAACCTAAGGGTTCACATTCATATGAACATTCTTGCCTAAATCCCATTGTTATTTGAGTTTTTTGGTGGGGGTCAATATTTTAGCAAGTTTACTTTATGGATTCACTCTAAAACCTATGTTTTTATATGTATATTATGTAAGGACCTAAGTTTTTGATAAGTAGAAATTCAATAAACAATAAGTTTTGAAATGGATATTTGAAATATGATGTGAAGAAAATAATACAATCAAACAAAATCTAAGTCCTATATGTACTTCAATTTCTTGTAGAACTATATGGAGCTAAAACATAAAAGAAATGTCTCAGTTGTTTTAGAAAGGGCGCCAAATAAATTCATAAACAAAGTTCTAGCCTAACTATGCAAACTAGATGATTTATTATTTACTATGTAAAAATTTGATATTTTATTTTTATAATCATAACAAATTAAGTAATTATGAAATTTAATAATTTAAACTTTATTTTTTTATTTTGAAATTTATTATAATAATTATAATATTGATAATAAATATAAAATTATAATTTATATAAATATTTTATATGTTAATTATGGTAATAAGTTGTTCTTCATTTTATCATTTTCTTTAAATTTTACAATGCAATGGTCTAGGTTGCTTGATTATTTTCTATTAATAATAATTTATGACTTTGTTTTTTGAATTTATATTGAAGACAAAGGTTCATAGTTCAAATCATGACTTTTTATTTGTAGACAAACCTTTAGAGTTAAGTATTGCATACCATATTCTTACACATATAGTTATACAAAATTCCCACAATAACATGGAAACAAGGTAATGCTTTTATTTTGTTAATAAAAGGAATATGAGATGATGATATTTCCTCTTTCTTTTACCATTAAATGATCATTGTAAGTAGTAATTCTAATATCTTTTTAATTACTAGTATAATGAATTATTAGTTCTTATAAACTATTCAATTGTTTTATATTGTAAATCCTTTTTAACTCTTCTTGCTCATTTTTAATCAGTTTTATAAATTACTAAATGTATTAAAACATGTTAGTAAAATACCTAATTATTACAGATTAAATTTCAAATATTTTTCTATTTAATTTTTTTTTCCATGTAGCACTCTAAAAAAATAAACATTATTATCTCAAAGTATATATTATGAGATATTTCCTTTTAGCCACAACATTTAGAACCTTTCAATTATAAAATCAATTACAAAGGTTAACTTAACATCTATATATCAATGTAACTAAAAGTAATTGGAAGGCTATATAAAAAGTTGAGAAGTAACTTTAATGAGTATGAGTTTGACTTGCTTTATATAATTTTTATACTTATTGTTTTATTTCATAAAACATTACATTTTACATTATTTTACACCTTAAAAATTTTAAATGTTTATTATTTTTTGCTATCAATATTTTGTAATAGAAATCAATTATCTTGTACAAGCTTATCATATGCATTCAACCTTTTGAATTTAAAAAAAAAAACATTGCTTAATTCATTGTGGTTTTTAATATCTTTGATGATTCCATAAGCTAGTTAAATGTTTCATAAGACAGTAAAATATATTATACTTTCAGAAACTACGGAATTTATAAAATAACTTAACTAGAAGTAAAACTTAAAATTTTAGGATAAACAAACAAAAATATAGGATAAAATAATAAAAGACGAAAGGGAGGTACCGACGAAAGGAGCAAGTTTTCATTAAGAAGAAAGGTACCGACGAAAGGAGCAAGTTTTCATTAAGAAGAATATAGGCATAGTAAATTGATTTATTTATTATTAACTATAATGTCAAATGTTAAGGATTAGAATAGGAAATATAGATCAACCAGTCAAGGATTTAACATGATCCTAGTAAATAAGTTGTGATATTCATCCTATTTATTTTAAATCATAAAATATTTTTAAAAATTTTATATTAAAAAACAAAGAACATTTTGAATTTGATTAGGCGATTTCAATTTTAAAAAATATAGGTGTCCATGACATGCCTATGCATGTTTAGATACAATTATGTCAGCAAAGCCTTCACAAATAAACTTTATAATTCAATATAAGAAAAGGATGTTATTCATAAAATATTAAAGAAAGATATTCTTGTAAAATTTACATAAAAGAAAAAGTGAATTTCTTTTTAAAAGGAAAATTAAATAAATTGTGCATCCATAACACCTTAAGGAAAAGAAGGAAAGATAAGTAGATTAAACAATGTCCAAAATAATTTTACAATTTTTACAAAAGTCCGTGAGACTTTATAAAATTAACCTTATGCTACTCTTAAGTGGAGGTTACATGGTATTTTTCTTTAAGTGAAGGCTTAGCATCAAAAATTTTACATTGAATGTGTTCTTTTTGAAAAGCAATTTTGATTTATTTATTTATTTATTTATTTTTGAATTTACATGATAGAATTGGTAGCTGCTACGAATTTAGGTAGGTTGTCCAACTTTTATGGCTGATATAATATTCTGTGCTATTCGCTTGAGATGTCGTTACACAGATCTTCACGTAGTATGTACCTATAAACACCATGCTATAATCATTTTAAACATTTTAAGCCACTAAAAGCAGTATGAAAGGGACAAGCATTCAATTCGACGAGGCCCAAGATTTAAACCTTGGACCTCCACCCCCTTATGAGGTTTGGTCGAACCAATTGGTCTACACCTCAGACCTTTTGAAAAGGAATATTAAGAATTTTTTTTATTGATAGTAGAAGGGGTTTTAAAGGGTTCTCGAACCTATTACAAGTAGGGTTTTGAAAGGCACCCCCAAACCTTAGATCTAGCAATAAGACATCAAGAAATACTGAGCTAGATTCCACGAATCAAACCCTAAAATTTAATGAAGCAACCTCCTATAAAATAAACCGTAAATTTTTATCAAGCAAATACAAGAGCTTATCTCACAGTCAAACCACCGTGTGCTCAAGAATATAAATAACTAGAGAAAAATAGTAGAATAACAAATATGTTATCTATTAAAACAAATTTACAAATAAATATCACCCAAACTGAAGCATTTTTGCTTCACAAGAAATGAGAATAGGGGAATCCTATCATCACGATCAACAAATCTATCCAATAAAGCATGTAACAGGAGAACCCCTCATAACAATAAGTGGACTAGAAAATACCAGCCAACAAAATCAATAGCATATCAAAAAACATGCCCATAAGGCTCGCTCATATAATATAGATTGAAAACATTGTAAATAATCACCAAGAAACCCACATATCCTATTGGAGAAAACCACTCTCGAGGAATTTGTAAAGAAAAAATACAAAACACCCAACACAATACCTTAGAGAGAAAAAGGGAGGATCTTGGATAAAATGTGAGCATTGGAACCCTGGGATCTGACTTGTCCCCCATCCTGCCTCAGTTGAAAAATATACCAGAATAAAGCTACCCAAACTGAAGCACACCATGCAGATAAAAAAAATAGTCAAAAGAGGATATCTGCAAGAGAATTCTCGATGATAGGAAAACCCTCCAACATCAAAATCTATGAAGGCAAAAATCCCACAAATGTCACTGGAGTCCAAGCGTAGCTTGGTTTACCTATCTACCCATCAACAAAGCTAGATATTGAGGTTCCTTAAGTTGGCCCAACCACCTTCCCCTAGCCCTTAAGGTTCCTTCAGTTAGTTGAGCCTCCTTCCCCTAGTCCCCCTACTAGGGTTCTAGCTGTCCAACCTTCCACCTCATGAAAATCAACCAAACAAAGATCTAGCAACCCAGAATGAACCAAGATAGGAGATCACCCCACAACACCACCAGATGTTAGGATCATTTACCCAACCCAACCTACTTCCCCTAACCTCTAATTGAGGTTCTAGTTGTCCAAAATTCCTCTTAATAAGACAATTGTAGATGCAGAGTTGTCTACTAACCAAATTCACTGTACAAAAGGGCATCTAGGTTGTCGAGGTTTCCAAAAATCTATGGATCTATGACCCTCAGAGTTGTGACGCTCTCTCCACGGTGATGCTCATACGCTCTCTACCATGATGAGTTTCATATGCTCTCTGCCATGGTAAGGCTCAGACCCTCATACACCCTCTTTGCCATGATGAAGCTCTAAAAAATGATCATAAAAATTAAGTATATTAAGCCACTTCATATTACACCATAAAATATTTAAAAGATTCATTTTTCTTATAAATTTATACTAAAATATAAATTTTAAAATAATATTCATCTTTTATTATGAATTTGATTTTTTTATAAAAAAATTTAAATTTTCTATATATCTCAATTTTTTATTTTATAAATTCTAAAAAGAAAATTATAAAATTTAAATTCACCTTAAAATATTAAAAAAAAAAATTAAAAATATGCCATATAGTTTGAAAAATAATTGATGTTACCAGTTTACCAGTTTCAAGAGAAGATATTAATAACACAAATTACAATCTCTAAATCACATATGTTCCCTCTAAAATAGCCATTGCTAATAAAATTGATGACTAACGATGCACTTGTACCATTTTTAAACCATCGGTTATTTTTTTTTTAAGGGGTAAAAATTTATTGATAAAAAGTTTGGATTATAGAGTATAGCTAAGCGTCCAACTAGGACTCAAATAACAACAAAATAGGCAAAAACCACTAGATTAGATTGACACCCGAAGAAACAACAAAAAAAAACCACATTAAGTTCAAACATCCTTGTGGATTAAATCTCAGAGGCATTGAGAGTCCCTAGATGGGAGACTCTCCCAATTATCGATAATCCAAGGATCCAATAGCTCAGAAGTCCTTTTGGCCAATTAATCAACAACCCCATTCCATTCTCTTGGAATGTGCACAAAGGATATAAATTCTAACCCTTCACTTATCCAGAGAATCTAAATGGTTACAAAGGCCAACTGCCAATTAACTTCCTCCACCCTTTTACTATTTAAAATATTAACCACAATTTGAGAGTCGAACTTGCATATAATATTGTGCCAGCCAAGAGAAACCCCCCTCTGTAAGGCCTCAAGAATTGCAAGAGCTTCCATAAAATTGTTGGAGTGAACACCTTTATAAATGGAAAAGAAAAAACTGACATCGCTAGCAGAATATCTCCCAACAACACCAATTCCAGCATGTCCAGGATTACCCTTGGATGACCCATCAGTATTAATTTTTAAAACTCCTCTAGGGGGTGGCCTCCACCTACCATTTCTCCTAACCTTCTTGCTTGGTTGAGGAACCCTGCTAGGTCTAGAAGAGTTCATACCATCCACAAAGAGACCAAGGGCCTGTTGTACCTTCTCCTCCCTAGAATCCAAAATAGGGTCCACATCACATTTGCTATGGATGGTTTCACGAACCATACATAGGATCCTTTTCCAAATCTATTAAACAACCAAATGACTGCCCTGAAAGATGCAATGATTTTGTTTGAGCCAAATCTGCCAAATTATGTAAGAAGGGACCAAATTCCAAGCCACCCAAAGGAAGGGGGTATTGGTCGAAGCTCTACCCAGACTACTCCAAAACTCCACTAGGGAGAGCACCCAAAAACAAGAATGGTTCCAGGCACTCCACCAATGGTGCCAAATATCTCTAGCAAGGGAGCATTGGAAAAATAAATGAGAAGAGTCATCCTCATTCTAACCGCAATTCCTCACGTTATCCCAAGTGAGGCATTTATTACAAGTTACCAGCTAGAGAAATAAGTTACATTTTGGCCAAGCAAATTTGTTCCACACCTTTTTCCACCATGTGATAAGAAGACTCTTAAACTTTTTCTTATCAAGAACTTGATAACCATAGGCTATAGAGTAGGTTCCCTTGGGATCAAGGTTCCAATCCAGAAGACTCTTAAACTTTTCCTACAGATATTTCCACCTGTACATCTCCATATATCCAAAAGACTAGATTTTTTTGAATTCCTCCACACGAGACCAACCCGCTTCCAAGAAAAAAACACTTAGAAAATGTATCCTGGGATATTAATTCAATATAGGAGGGTGGCCATCCTAAGAATCCTCCCAAAAAATAGCATCTGATCCCTGATTGCAAATCCAGAACAAACCCTACTTGATTAAATTAACTCCTTTTAGAGTGTCCTAGATAATTGAACCTTTCCCAACCAAGCTGACTCTAGGGATCTCAACCTTAGAAATACCTCTCAAATATTTACAATATAATATTTTAGCCCAAATTTGATCTTGAGAGGTTTTATAGCCAAAGCTTGCCCAAAAAGGGTTGTCTATCGCAACCCAAGGCCTCCCTCTTGAACTGGCCTACATATAGAATTCCACCTAACCAAACTCTATTTAGTTTGATCAAGTTTTCCAGACCATAAAAATTGTCTTGACAAAGCATCCATGTCTTTGATGAAACGAGAGGGAGCTATTTGTACAAATCATCTATAAATGGGTAAATCTTGAACAACATATTTTAAAAGCAACACTCTACCTGCAGAGGATAGCCATCTTATAGTCTAGTGACTCACCTTCCTTCTAAACTTATCAATCATAGACTACTAAGAAAATCTAGGTAAAGGATAAGATGAAATTAGAATACCAAGATAAATGAAGGGGAAAGTCCCAACCTAGAATCTTAGAATGCAAGCAATCCTGGCTTGAATAAGAGGAGGGGTATGGAAGAAGAAAATAGAATAATTGTCCTCATTAATCAACTATCTAGAAGCACCAAGATATATGTCAAGAGACTTTCTAATATTACCAGCTTCCTGGATAGTGTCAACTCCCAAAAAAGTAGTATCATCAACAAATTGAATGTGGGAAAGAGGTGACAAACTACTATCCCATTTCCACCCCTGAATGAGACCTTGCCTGACTTGAGACTTGAGAAATATTTCCAACCCTTCTACCATAATGATAAACAAATAAGGAGATAAAGGATCTCCTTGCCTCAATCCCCTTGAGGCCTCAAATAGATATGATAGATCATTATTAACAAGAACGGAGAATGAGGAAGAAGAAACACAACTCATCACCCATCTAATCCATTCCTCCTCAAATCCAAAAGCAACAAGAACTTTTTGAAGAAAGGAACATCTGACCCGGTCATAGGCTTTGGCTGATGAGCAAGGTGCAGCCAAAGTATTGTCATTGTTGTCAACACAGACAGAGGATCGATTGATGCAATGGACAAGAGTTCATTGATGAGCAAGGTGCAACAAAATTATTGTCATTGTTGTCAACATAGACAGAGGATCAGTTGATGCAATGGACACAGTCAGGGAGATTAGTTGATGCAGTGGACAATAGATCGGTTAATGCAATGGATAGGAGTTCAGTGGTCATACAGAGCATGTACAATGATTCTCCAAGAAGAACGTAGTGGCCCATATGCAAAAGCTCAAAGAAACAGACAAGTAAGAAAACTATCGCGATATCGCGACATGTTTTCTATCGCGATATCACGACATATTTGGCAAGTAAGAAAACTGTCGCGATATCGTGACATGTTGAAAAGCTAGAAAAACTATCGCGATATCGCGACATGTTTGAGGAGAGAGAAAGCACAAGAAAAACTATCGTGATATCGTGACATGTTTGAGGAGAGAGAAAGCACAAGAAAAATTATCATGATTTCATGACATGTTTGAAGAGAGAGAAAGTGCAAGGAAAACTATCGCGATTTCGTGACATGTTGGAAGAGAGAGAAAGCGCAAGAAAAACTATCACGATTTCGTGACATGTTCGAAGAAGAAGCTCATGCAGGAAAAACTATCACGATTTCACGACATGTTTGGAGAGAAGGCGCAGGCAAAGAAAACTGTCACGATTTCGTGACATGTTTGGAGAGAAGGCGCAAGCAAAGAAAACTGTCACGATTTCGTGACATGTTCGGGGAGAAGAAGCTCGCAAAGAAAAGTGTCACGATTTTGTGACAATCTGTAAGAGAGGCAGTACGAACGAAAATGTGTCACGATTTTGTGACATGTTTGAGAGAAGGAGCTCGCAAAGAAAAGTGTCACGATTTCACGACAATCTGCAAGAGAGGCAGTACGGACGAAAATGTGTCACGATTTTGCGACATGTTTGAGAGAAAGAGCTTGCAAGGAAAAGTGTCGTGATTTCGTGACAATTTGCAAGAGGAAGCGCTAAGGAGAAAAAGTGTCGTGATTTCGTGACATGTCGGGTTTTCGCGATCCGATGAGAAGAAAAGTGCTAAGGAGAAAAAGTGTCGTGATATCGCGACATATTGCAGGAGAGAGAAAGGCAAGATAAAAAGTGTCACGATTTCATGACAATTTGCAAGAGGAAGCGCTAAGGAGAAAAAGTGTCGCGATATCGCGACATGTCAAGTTTTCACGACCCGAAGGGAAGAAAAGCGCTAAGGCAAAAGTGTCACGATTTTGCGACATGTTCCGTTTTCATAGGCGAAAGGCAGAGAAAGGCACAAGGCAACGAAAGTGTCATGATTTCACGACATGTTCCGTTTTCGCGAGCGAAAGGCAGAGAAAGGCACAAGGCAGCAAAAGTGTCACGATATCGTGACATGTGTTTTCGCGGGTGCAAGCCGAGAAGAGGACAAGGAGGCAAAAAGTGTCGTGACATCGCGACATGTTGTATTTTCACTGGTGCAAGCCGAGAAAAGTGCAAGGAGGCAAAAAGTGTCGTGATATCGTGACATGTTGTGTTTTTGTGGGTGCAAGCCAAGAATAGGACAAGGAGGCAGAAAATGTCGCGATATCGCGGCATGTCATGTTTTCGTGGTCAAACGGCAAGAAAAAGTCAAAGGGGTATAAGTGTCACGATTTCACGATAGGTCGCATTGGCACGAGCTAAGAAGAGAATTCAATTGAAACAAAGAAATGTAACAGTGAACTGCAGACAGTACGATAGTAAAAGGGGCAGTTACAGAATACATTCACGTAGCCAAAATAAGAAGAGTTAACTGAAGTTAGTACAATAGTTACAGGTGCAGTTATAGATAGAAATCATGTAGTTAAATAAGAATAGTGAACATAAGTCATTACTGTAGTTACAGGGGGTAGTTACAGAATAAAATTATGCAGCTAAAATTAGAATAGTGCATTAAAGATAGAACGACTGTTATAGGGCCGTGACGTTGTGAAACTGTCAGAGTGATGGCCATACTGAGAGTCCCAAATAAAGAGACAAACCTATTAATAGGTTGCGTGTAAGAATATTGTGTCAAAAAGGAGTTACTTAAAGGAGTGGCTATTAATAGGCTACATGCGGGATTATGGAAGTAACAGAAGACTTGGAGTTTCAAGATGAAAATATTGTTATAAAAGGGTAGTTGCATGCAGAAGTAAAGAGCTACTGAGAATTGAAAAGAGTGTCGCTAAAAAGAGTTAAAGTGTCGCTACTAAAAGAGTAAATGTGTTGCAGAAAGAAGAGCCGCTAGTGAGCAGAGAGGGCTGCAAGAGCCGTAAATGAGCAGATAAGGTTGTCAGAGTCGTAAGCGAGCAGAGAAGGTTGTCAAAGCATAGAGAAGGCTGTCAGAGCGTAGAGAAGGCTGTCAGAGCATAGTAAGTAGAGTGGTAAGAGTGATCCGTTAGGTTGAGCTCTGTGCGGGTATAGAAAAAGGTGTGTAGCCTAAGAGAAAAAGTGAGCTGAGATAGAGCACTGCTGAGAGAAGAGCGATGTAGAAAGAGCGCAGCTGATAGAGTGCGACTGAGAGAGTGCGACAGTAAGTGCACAAAAGGAATATGTGTTTCCTGAATTGAAAGAGAGGTTGGATGAGCAATAGACCAGTAAGGGTCTTGTAAAAGTGAAGGCATATTTATGTCAATCTAAGATTCAAAACAGAAATCCAAGTTGGTACTTGGAATCAGGGGTTGGTGCTCCTTCCAGTTGGTGCTAGTAAATTAGGGGTTGGTGCTCCTTTCTGTTGGTGCAGATAAATTAGGGGTTGTTGCTCCTTTCGGTGGGTGCTGGTAAATTGTTTGTAAAGTTGGTGCTTTGCAAAGGCTGGATTTGGATGGGAGTCCAAGCAGTCTATTTTTGAGGAGTAGCCAAAACTGGTGAACCTCGTTATATCGTGTGTTGTGGAATGCTCTCTTATGATACTTGTTGTTTCTGGTTTTAAGTTTTCATTGCTTTAGATTTAAGAGTTGTAGATTTGAATTTAAATAGCTACACTGATTCACCCCCCCTCTTAGTGCCATTGTAAGACTAACAATTGGTATCAGAGCCAAGTTCCTGAACAAGCTAAATCAGCTAGGGTTGATCTTGGATTAGTACACAATGGGTAAGAAGAATAGATCCTCCTCCAAAAAGGCATCTCAGCCAGTTTCAGTTCTTGTGGAAGAGAAAACTGAACTAGAGAAGGTAGAAGAAGTGGATTCTGAAGTATGCAATGAAAACCTAGAGATTGAAGTAGATCTAGAAGGTGAGTTGATAGCCGCACTTGAAGAGTTGAGTATAGAATAGAAAAAGAACAAAATACTATCCAAGAAGCTGGAAGAATATGGGAATGAGATTGAAGATATTTTCTTACAATTTCAAAAGGCCAAGAAAATAGAAGAAGCCTTGAAGACACAACTAGATGATAAGGTTGATGTATATAGCAAATGTGAAGAAGAATCTAACAAAGTTGTTAGTAATCTGAAGCTACAAGTAGAAGAGTCCAAAAGGATTGAAGAAAGTCTCAGGTCACAGATCAATGAGAAAGAGATTGTTTGCTGCCAGCAAGAAGGAGAGATTGTTTCATTGAAGAAACAACTAGAAGAGGCCAATATAAGTCTCAAATTTGAGAAGAGCACAGAGTTGCTAGATACAATGATAAAGCAACAAAGAAGCTCCACGGCTAAGTTTGGTCTTGGATATGAAGTTGAACAACCTTCATCCTCCAAATGTGCTGAGAAGAAGAAGCTCATGGCTGAAGGATCGAGGCAAGGAAAGTGTGAAGCTGAACAACCGTCATCTTCCAAATATGCAGAGAAGAAGAAGTCCACTGTTGAAGGATCGAAGCAAGAAAAGGTTGAAGCTGAATCTTCAAAAGAAAGAAAAAATCAAAGGAGATCTACAGCAAAGCAACCACAACAAAAGAGGTTCTATCACTCTCACGCTATTCATGATAATGCTTTTAATGGCTATTGTTTTAAATGCAACCATTACGGTCACAAGGCAATTTATTGTGGATTGAATAATAAATCAAAGAGGTATGCTGATAGAAATACATCTGCTTCTCTGAGTGAACACCATGTGCAATGTTTTAATTGTAATGGCCATGGGCACATAGCAAGGTTTTGTCCAAGCATGTCTATATCTAATCTAAGGCAAGACCATAGATTTCATCAGACGCAAAGAATGCAACATAGGCAGAGAACATATCATGTGCATAAAAGAAAGGAAAATCTTCATCCATCAAGGACCCACAAGAGACAACCCCATGAGAGAAATGTTCAAGTTCATGAACAGGGGCAAAATAGGGATGTAGTTGAAAAAATCAAGCCCAAGTTCAGGAAAGTATGGAGAAAGATAGAAGAAAGGGAATCATGTCTCTTTGGACTGAAGGAGACTACTACGCTATTGCACTAAGCCACTCTAGGTGGCACATCCTCAGGGGGAGCAATCTTAAAGTCTTATTTTAATTCTCCTATGTATGTGTTTGGTTATCTGAGGATGAAAGGAAAGCAGTCGGGTTATTGTTGTATAGTTGTCAAGTGTGTTGTCAGTTCATGTAGTTGTGTGTGGAAGTGCCATGAAGGGTGATGATTAAATTGAGAATTGTCACCATTGGTAGTATTGCTATACGTCATTGTTGTTCTATTGATAGTTCTTACTACCACTGTTCAAAGTGTCGAATTATAACAGACATTTTTGTTTTAACTGTTGATAAAATGCCAATCCGAGATTACGAAGTATGAGGTTGAGTAAGGTGCACCATGGTTGGCCGTGAAGTGTTTGACTAAATGTCTTCTCCTGATTTGCACAGTTGAAAGTAAGGTGTGACCTGTAGTAACTATAGAAAACATAGATCAGGTTGTAAATATAAAATGGATTGAGGTAGCCTATTGGATTCTCACTGCAGAGAGAGACAAACAGCTGTCATTAGGTTCAAGC
This sequence comes from Wollemia nobilis, assembly GCA_028583015.1. NCBI lineage: Eukaryota > Viridiplantae > Streptophyta > Pinopsida > Araucariales > Araucariaceae > Wollemia > Wollemia nobilis. The sequence goes on from JAQPPZ010001975.1 coordinate 271,291, forward strand.
TTGTTGAGAATATCCAAGATGCATGGTGGAGATGTATGCAGATGCTGCTGGCATTGCAGAACAAAAAGTTGGCTATATAATATTATTGTATGCCTTCACTAATAGTGGACAAGTTTGAGTTTGCAAAGCAACAGAGGGTAGTTGCACAGAAGATAGTGGTCCAGTCATGTTCTTACACATGTTATATTGGTGAAGTTGACGGTGATGGTGTCATTCACTGGTTATTGTTGCTATTCACATTATTGATATTGTTGATGCCTATTATGCTTATCATGATGTTGTCAATCAGTGAAATGAAGTGGTCTTGGACTCAGGGGGAGCATTTATGCATTTGTTTATCTTATTGCTCATGTTTATGATTTTTGCTAACTGTAATAATTTTTGCTTGAGAATGTTGTGCATGGACTCAGGGGGAGTCTATAGCAGCCCTTTGGTATTATTGTCAAAGGGGGAGAAGAGTTATAGGTAATTGCACACAATTACGTGTGTTGCCAACAATTCCAAAGGGGGAGATTGATGAGCAAGGTGCAGCCAAAGTATTGTCATTGTTGTCAACACAGACAGAGGATCGGTTGATGCAATGGACAAGAGTTCATTGATGAGCAAGGTGCAGCAAAAGTATTGTCATTGTTGTCAACATAGACAGAGGATCGGTTGATGCAATGGACACAGTCAGGGAGATCGGTTGATGCAGTGGACAATAGATCGGTTAATGCAATGGACAGGAGTTCAGTGGTCATACAGAGCATGTACAATGATTCTCCAAGAAGAACATAGTGGCCCATATGCAAAAGCTCAAAGAAACAAACAAGTAAGAAAATTGTCGCGATATCGCAACATGTTTTTTGTCGTGATATCACGACATATTTGGCAAGTAAGAAAACTATCACGATATCGCGACATGTTGAAAAGCTAGAAAAATTGTCACGATATCATGACATGTTTGAGGAGAGAGAAAGCACAAGAAAAAATGTAACGATATCGCGACATGTTTGAGGAGAGAGAAAGCGCAAGAAAAACTATCATGATTTCACAACATGTTTGAAGAGAGAGAAAGCACAAGGAAAACTATCATGATTTCATGACATGTTGGAAGAGAGAGAAAGCACAAGAAAAACTATCACGATTTCATGACATGTTCAAAGAAGAAGCGCATGCAAGAAAAATTATCGTGATTTCACGACATGTTTGGAGAGAAGGCGCAGACAAAGAAAACTATCGCGATTTCATGACATGTTTGGAGAGAAGGCACAAGCAAAGAAAACTGTCACGATTTCGTGACATGTTCGAGAAGAAGAATCTCGCAAAGAAAAGTGTCACGATTTTGTGACAATCTGTAAGAGAGGCAATAAAGACGAAAATGTGTCACGATTTCGCAACATGTTTGAGAGAAGGAGCTCGCAAAGAAAAGTGTCACGATTTCGCGACAATTTGCAAGAGAGGCAGTACAAACGAAAATGTGTCACGATTTCATGACAATTTGCAAGAGGAAGCGCTAAGGAGAAAAAGTGTCACGATTTCATGACATGTCGGGTTTTCGCGATCCGATGAGAAGAAAAGCGCTAAGGAGAAAAAGTGTCGCGATATCGCGACATATTGCAAGAGAGAGAAATGCAAGATAAAAAAGTGTCACAATTTCATGACAATTTGCAAGAGGAAGCGCTAAGGAGAAAAAGTGTCGCGATATCACAACATGTCGGGTTTTTGCAACCCGAAAGGAAGAAAAGTGCTAAGGCAAAAGTGTCATGATTTTGTGACATGTTTCGTTTTCACGGGCGAAAGGCATAGAAAGGCACAAGGTAGTGAAAGTGTCACGATTTCATGACATGTTCCATTTCACAGGTGAAAGACAGAGAAAGGCACAAGGTAGAAAAGTGTCACGATATCACGACATGTTGTGTTTTCATGGGTGCAAGCCGAGAAGAGGACAATGAGGCAAAAAGTGTCACGACATCGTGACATGTATTTTCGCTGGTGCAAGTCGAGAAAAGTGCAAGGAGGCAAAAAGTGTCACGATATCATGACATATTGTGTTTTCGCGGGTGCAAGCTGAGAAGAGGACAAGGAGGCAAAAGTGTCGCGATATCACGACATGTCATGTTTTCACGGTCAAACGGCAAGAAAAATTCAAAGGGGTAGAAGTGTCATGATTTCACGATAGGTCACCTTCATGCGAGCTAAGAAGAGAACTCAATCAAAATAAAGAAATGTAAGTGAACTGATATATGATAAAAAGGCGATACAATGCATTCATGCAGCCAAAATAAGAAGAGTTAACTAAAGTTAGTACAATAGTTACAGGTGTAGTTACAGATAGAAATCATGCATTAAATAAGAATAGTGAAAAGTCATTACTTATAGGGCTTACAAAATAAAATTATGCACTAAAATTAGAAATCATTAAATAAACAACTATTAGCCGTGACCTGAAACTATGAGGTGGCCATCGAGAGTCCCAAATAAAGAGACAAACCTATTAATAAGTTGTGTGTAAGAATATTATGTCAGAAAGGAGGTACTTAAAGGAGTTGCTATTAATACATTACATGCGAGATTATGGAAGTAACAGAAGACTTAGAGTTTCAAGATGAAAATATTGTTATAAAAGGGCAGTTGCATGCAGAAGTAAAGAGCTGCTAAGAATTGAAAAGAGTGCCATCAAAAAGAGTTAAAGTGTCGCTGCTAAAAGAGTAAATGTGTTGTAGAAAGAAGAGCCGCTAGTGATCAGAAAGGGCTGCAAGAGTCGTAAATGAGCAGAGAAGGCTGTCAGAGCCATAAGCGAGCATAGAAGGCTATCAAAGCACAGAAAAGGCTATCAGAGTGCAGAGAAGGCTGTCAGAGCGTAGTAAGCAAAGTGGTAAGAGTGATACGTTAGGTTGAGCTCTATGCGGGTATAGAAAAAGGTGTGTAGCCTAAGAGAAAAAGTGAGGTGAGATAGAGCACTGCTGAGAGAAAAGCGGTGTCGAAAGAGCGCAACTGATAGAGCACGACTGAGAGAGTGTGACAGTAAGTGTGCAGAAGGAATATGTGTTTCTTGAATTGAAAGAGAGGTTGGATGAGCAATAGACTAGTAAGGGTCTTGTAAAAGTGAAGGCATATTTATGTCAATCTAAGATTCAAAACAAAAATCCAAGTTGGTACTTGGAATCAGGGGTTGGTGCTCCTTCCAGTTGGTGCTGGTAAATTAGGGGTTGGTGCTCCTTTCTGTTGGTGCAGATAAATTAGGGGTTGTTGCTCCTTCCAGTGGGTGCTGGTAAATTGTTTGTAAATTTGGTGCTTTGCAAAGGCTAGATTTGGATGGGAGTCCAAGTAGTCTATTTTTGAGGAGTAGCCAAAACTAGTGAACCTCGTTATATCGTGTGTTGTGGAATGCTCTCTTATGATACTTGATGTTTCTGGTTTTAAGTTTTCATTGCTTTAGATTTAAGAGTTGTAGATTTGAATTTAAATAGCTACACTAATTCACCCCCCCTCTTAGTGCCATTGTAAGACTAACATTGGCCATGTCCAACTTGATGAACATAGTTTTCTCCTTAGAATTTTCTATCAAGTGAATAGCTTCTATAGCAATAACAACCCCATATAGGATTTTTCTACCAACAACAAACCCTCCTTGCTCCTCAGAGATGATTTTTCTCAACCATATCTTTAGCCTCTTAGCAATAATTTTTGTGATGATCTTATACACAACATTGTAGAGAGAAATAGGCTTGAACATATCCAAGGAATTTGCTCTCTCTTTTTAGGAATAAGCACCACAAAGGTAGCATTTAGAACCCTTAGCATCTATTTGTTTTTTTTGACTCATGGACCACTTTCAAAAGATCAAATTTGATTAACTCCCAAAACTCTTGATAAAACTCAATCAGGAATCCATCTGGACCTAGGGCTTTCCCTTTTTTGATCTTGAATACAACATTTTCTAACTCCTCAATGGAAATTGGACCCATCAAGTGCTCATTCATATCTCTAGAAACAATCAAGGGAATACAATTTAGAATAAGCTTTTCATCCTCATCATCTGAGATGGAGTCCTCCTTGAAGAGAGAGAGAAAATACCTCTTAGTCTCTTCTAAAATATCCTTGAAAGAAGAGAGCAAGGCACCCTGAGAATTCACAAGAGAGGTAATCAGGTTACCATTACGATGAGCCTTAACTGAGTTATAAAATAAGGTTGTGTTCCTATCCCCTTCCTGAAGCTAATCTACTTGAGATTTTTGTTTCCAAAAAATGTCTTCCCTTAGTTCCCATTCAGCAAGGTCTTTTGCAGCCTCAAATTCCTCAATGAGAAGCTCTTTCGTGAGTCCCTGATATCTAATCTTCCTTGAAGCTTATTCCACCCTCCTAAGAGCCACCAACTTAGCCAAGGAAAGGTTCCCAAAATTTAGTCTATTCCATCTCTTCATTTTATGCTTAACAAATTGTAACTGCTTCATAAAGGAATACATAGCAGTGCCATGAGGAGGTTTGATAGTGGTCCACCAGCCTCACATGAAATCATGAAGCTTAGGATCATGAAGCCACATAAGTTGAAACTTAAAGAAATGATTCTTCTTTAGACCTAACTCTACAGTAGAGAGTTTGATATGCCAATGATCAGATCCCCTACCCTCTAGAATCACATAACTAGCACTTATGTTACTACACATACAAAAACTAAAGATCAAAAACCTATCTAGTCTCTCTAAGATGGAGTCTTTCCCACATCTTATATTGTGCAAGGTAAAGATCCCATTATCTGGCTTAATGTCAACCAAGTTCAAGGCCCGGATATGAGCACTAAAGACAGAATAAAAAGTCTCAAGATGATCAACCCTATCGCATTTCTCCTCCAAAAAAGTGATAGATTTGAAGTCTTCAACCAAAATCCATGGGTACAAGGGAGCTAGACTTCTCACAAAGCAAATGTGCTCCCATAAATTCATTTTACCTTTGTAATCAACATGATCATACAACATTTATAAGTACGATGGTTTCACCAGATTCATTATCTTGCCCGATCATCAAAATAGACCATTTGCTAGAAATCCTAGTAAGAGGGGATATCTTAATCGGATCCCATAAACAAGCAACACCATCAACATATTCACATGCACCAATACACTAGCATTTCCCCCGTATCCACAACTTGGGAGTAATATTGAACATATTATCAGTATCCAATTGAGTCTCCTGAATAAACACCACATCTGAAGAATGTACACAAACCAAATCACGAGAAGCTTTTTATCTAGGGATGTTGTTCAATCTCCTTACATTCCATGAAAGGATAATCATTTTTGGGGGTTAGAAAAATGGGAGTCCAATGTTCTCACCAAGCTTGACTCCACCAAAGTCTCCCCCATTAACTTAATTTTATTCTGGTCCTTATTTTGACCCACCTTCATATTCTTATCCGAAGCACCTTTTTTAATTAATTTTTGTTGCAATCCTAACATCGTAGGAGTTTTGTAGTCCAAGGATGACTACATCAGTTCCTAAGTAGAATAGGGCATAACTAAATTTGTGCTACTTTCTAAAATAGTTTTCCTTCTAGGGATAGATCCAACCATATCACCTATACTCAGATCCAAATCCCTTTGTTCTTCATTTAAACCCCCTAGATTTGATTCCTTAAGTTCCATCTCAAGAAGAGACATCTGATTTGGCCCTATTATATTTGCATCAGGTAGCGACATTTCAAGTATCTCCATGCACTGATAAAGATCATCTAATATTTTAAAATGATTGAGTAGAGCATCTGGATGGATATCTTTAAGGTCTATGTTTGCCCTTCTTCCTTTGTTTCGAAGTTTTACCAGAACAAAGCCTTCCTTATCCCGTTCCCCTTCCTTTATCAAGGATTTTCATTTATCTAAATTTTGTACAGACTAAGAGGGCCCAATATTTGAAGCCACGGGTGAGAAAAACTTAGAGCATTTTCTTCGTAGGTGGTCATATTCATGATAAATATGACAGCAAAATGGAAGAGCTTCATAGTCAAGTTTTTGAACCCATGTAGTCGATACAAACTGTATTTCAACAGAATCTGGAATAGGATTGTTTAAATCAATTTCAACATAGATACAGGAAACAAAGATTACTTTTTTATCCATCATTTGTTGTGACGGTCCAACCGGCTTCCTAGGAAGAAGGGCAATCTTATGCAACATGTCCTTTCTCCATAATTCCAACGGGAGCCACAGATGCCAAACCCACACTGGAACCCATGATGACCACTCCTCTAACAGGTTGAAACCCACATGTCAGGGTTTAAGAAAGAGTCTCGATTGGTTATAGAAATAAGGACCCCCTTCAAATGCTTTGTTACAATCCGCAAGACAAGAAAAAACCACCATAAAATAGCTATTCGTACTCAACATCACCTCCACGTCACCTTCAGGGTTCCAAGTCTTCTTGACCAAAGCCTCCACAAAAGGAAGAGAAATTTGGATGTCCAAAAATTTACCAATAAATGCATGTTTGGTTAAATACTCCACATCTTCCACCACCGAGTCTGGTTGAACCACTAGAACTGGACTGGCTTCACATTGTTTCAAACATCCATTGTTCTTTAACAAGCGGTTCCCAACATGCACTGGAAAATCTTGTTCCTTCCAATTATTTTCATATTAAAAAATGTCACTAGCATGCATTCTCTATGATGGTCCCGATGCCATCACAACATTCCTCCAATTGTTCAAACCTCCTCCAAAAACTACTATTATCCTCATAGAACAGTTTTTCCTCAAAAAACCCTAACCTTAAACCCCCAGTTGTTACATGTTTACAAAGTTTTTTATTTAATTCTTTATATCTTAAATAAAAAATAAAATAAAAATATAATTTTTTAACATAAAAGAATCGGTAATTAGTTATCAAATCGTGGAATTGCCACTATAACCTTACCTCACTTCATTATTAGAGGGAAAGACCATCATTATTAGAGGGAAAGACCACCGGTGGCCTAGGTTTGGTCTCGGGGTGAGGTAAGTGCCAAACCTAGGCCATTGGTGGTTAAGCCACAGTCCTTGGGTTGGATGCACTCAAAGAGCAGTAAAATTACCTTTACCCCAAACAAGCTTACCTCCAAAGTTTAAACCTAAATATTTTCTTAATAAACGCTAGAACTTACCAATCTACCAAACGTTTTGATCATAATAAAAATCCTTGAATATAATAAAAAGACTTGCACAGCAAGTAACAATAAGAAATAGCACAGCAAGTAGGAGGAGGTTGCGACTGACTTCGTCACGGACGGTTAAAAAGTTTTCCTTGTACGCGCCAAAACCACGAGCAATTTGAAGAGCCAGCAGAGATAGTGACATTTAAATCTATGTCAGATGAAGGAAAAAGTCAACCCCCATTTAAATGTGTATGTCTACGCGTCAAGGTTGACATTTAAATACCTAAACACGGCATACCAACTACCATACTTGTTGCCCAAGTACAACGTTCACGTCTTCCTCCGACGAAAGTGCAATGTAATTTAATGAAATTAGAAACAAAATCCTATTTCAAACTTCTGGAGCGAGCTGAGAAGCACGACATTTACATTTACCGGCTTCAAAGCTCGTTTGAAGGTGAAAAAAGAGAAGAAAAATAAAGGAAGAAGTATTTTGTAGAATCAACAGCTTCCCAGACAATGGGTGTTTCGTCCAACATTTAATGTCAACGCTACGCGTAGCGAAGTCTACCGGTCGAATTATTCATGCACCGTCCTCCAAATTTCTCTCTTGTTTCGTTTTAGCTTGGAGGATACACTTCCTTCCCTATATATATTTTCACCCAATTCTGACAATCTCATAGTTGAATCAACTGCGGTTGAAGGCCTCCCAAGATCTGAGATATATTGAGTTCAATTTTTACCTGTCAAGTTAGCAAGATATCGTAATAATAATCATCTATCATGCCTCAGAGAACGGTCCTTCATGTCGAGGATGTTTACTCCGATTCCCAGAGACGAAAGATCGAAACAGCTGTGAATAATCTTGAAGGAATCCACAGCGTTAATATTGAAAACAGCGAAATGACTGTAATGCACGACCCCAACTCGACCAGTGGCTCTAATATAGGTATGCACATCAATACTTTCTTGTTTTGGTTTTTATCCTTTACTCTTGTTCGCTCTAAAGTTAGATTTGGAGGTTTGTGAACCTTTATTTTTTTTTGTTTTTTGTATCTGCGTATGACTTTAGCTATAACATTTGATTGCATAACCGTATCTAATTCTTGGTGGTTTGTTCAGTTCAAGCACTTACAAGGATTGGTTTCACTGCCAGTATTCGGAGGAGTACGAGCGATTGAGACAAATAAAACAAGCATCCAGCGAGATAAATTACTACGTCTGTTATATATGTGAAATTTAGCCGCACATATATTCCTTTTTTTTCTGACACTATAGTGGGATATCATCGATTATTCTTTCATTTGTTATTCGTTCGCCTCGCCGGCATATGATTCATTGATTATTATGCAGACGTGGTTTGATTATTATGATTCATTGATTTAAGGTGTGTTTTGAGAGACATCAAACACCCATAACATTATTGTCACAATAAAGATGTGAGGTTCATATTATTTAAATTAAGTTTGATTTAATAACTAAATGGAACGTTGTTGATTATTTATTTTCTTTTTGTAATTACTAGCTGCAAATTTATGTTTTTTTTTTAAATAAATGAGATTGCTTTTTTTAAATAAAACAATATGACACGGTTAACTCTCAATTAATTCTCAATCCCGGTGTGGGCCGTTTACATTTTTTTTAAATTAGTTATTTATATTTTTTAATTAATTGTAATAGTGGTGAAAAGTGTATATATACACTAAAAAAATATTTAAAATTATAGTTTTAAATTTAAGATCTAAATTTTTATTTAAATTGAGTTGATATAATTAAATACTTAGATTTTTATTTATAAAATTTATATTTTTTAAGTGTTTATCTAAACTGAATTGTTATAATTAAATACTTAAACCTTTATTTATGAAAATTTTAAAGTTTTTATTTTTATTTTTAAATATAAATATTTAATTTATTTTTATAAATATTTCTTATATCAACCTTTACAATACCAAAACTCCCTAAATAATTTTTTTAAATCATCAGGGAAGACCGGTAAGTAAACACAAATTTATTCTCCTTCGCGGGACGAGGTAAGCGCAGCAGATCCGCACAATAATCTTAGCAGTATCATAAGTAAACAAAAATTTATTCTCCTTCGCGGGATGAGCTAAGCGTAGCAGATCCGCACAATAATCTTAGCAGTATCATAATCCTATATCTTAACTGTTAGTTTCCTTCTGCGTAGACTGGTAAGCACAAATTTATTCTCCTTTGTCGGACGAGCTATTCACAGCAGATCCACACAATAATATTTAAATATGAACAAATTTATGCACCATGATTTTTTTGCGTAAATTTTAATATTTTATTAAATAGGATGAACCAAACCCAAGATACATGTTTAAATTAGTTATAATATAATACGGAAAAAACCTATTTTTTTTATCAGTGTCTTCATGGAGCACCAAACATCTAACTTCAATTAAATTTGATGGTGTAGTAATTGGTTAGTTATAAAATTTCTTGTGTTTATTCTTCTCTTTTCTCATAGTGGATGTTTACATAAACTCCAATAATGTATTGGCATGGTGATTGGTAATATTTTGCGTTATATAAATAAAGGTTGTTTTAGTCATATATAGGCTACCTTGGTCACATGTACACTTCAAACCTACAAACACTAGGTAAAATACACCCAAGATGCTTCCTACCCACTTGGAATCCATCTACTAGGCCTCTAAGGTCACTTAAGCCCTTTCCTACACCTAATTAGGTCCCCATGGGACCATTCCCCCACTAGAAATCCTAATTAGGCTAATTAACATTCTAATTCATCATTGACTTTCACATACATGCACTTTATCTCTTAAGTGAGTTTAAAGAGGGTTCTAAGCCAAATTAGCCCCAAGCATACTCCCACACATGTGTGCACAATGAAATTATTTAGGATAATTCTAAAATCCGTAAATAAACCCTAACCTAAAAAAGGACTTAGCTAACTCTAACTCTTCCTCACATATGTTGGAGGAGGAGATATTTCTCTAAGGCATGTGGGCTTGAAACTTACTCAAACCCTAACTTAACTCCAATATGGAGTAACTCTAAGGGTTGGTTTATTGGATCCCCTCTCCTAACATCAGCCTCTCTTATAAATAGAGGATCCCTCCCCTCATTTTATATCTCTCCCCTTTCAGTCACCTTATAGAAACTCTACCAAAATCATACCAAAGTCACATCTGATAATTCTAGACCATACAAACAACGTTGGAGAATCCAGGGAGCCCATATGGATAGAGGATCTCCACCAGAAAGCAATCACAGTTCAATTTACCCCTAACCCCATGAATCTAGGTTCCAATTTGTAGGCCACCCTGTGAATTGATCTTACAGTGGGTCTACACTAGCAAAATCAATAAGTATCAGTTATTTTATGTTTTAAAAATATTCTAGTTTAGTTTTTATCATTATTTCATGCTATTTTTATGTCGAGTTTTTCTTTTATCACTATGAGGCTTGACTGAGGCAAGCCCGTAAACTTACTAATCATCTTTTGTAGGTCTAAAAACTAGGTGCAGAAGAAAACCACACCAACAAAAACATACCGGTGGACCACGTACACAGAAGCCCACCTTCAGTGAGGAACTCTTAAAGACATCATCACGATGTTGTGTATTTTGTAAATAAAATAGGGACATTAATCTTTGTAACCTATGAAGCATTCCTTTATGAAATAAAAGCAATATTTTTGAGTAGTTTGCATTGTGTTGAATTACTTGATCAAATGAATGTCTCTTTTTGTTCGTTTCATTCTGGAATGCTGAGTGGGACCCCACAAAAGGTTGCATTAGGCTAGTTTTATTACAAATCTAATGCAATATTTCATTTTTTATGTTGTTGCAAATACCCTCAAGGCAAAACAAAACCTTCATAAGCCCTAAAAAACACTTCAAGACAATAGAAAGGGAGTTTGAGGCTCCTAAACCCAATTCACCCCCAACCTGCGAATCAAAGCCCAAATCGTAGGTCACCCTATGAATCCCATCACACTTCTTCACAAAACCCTAACACAATAGTGTACCACATCATAAGCTTTGAAAACCCTCATCTGCCGTGAGCCTTGAGTAATTGGATTTTTGTTATCCTTTCTAGCCATCACAAATAAGGGATGCTTTTATTTCTATCCTTTATTTGAATGACCCCAACACTAAATGAATCCACTTCCTTTTATTTATATTAGCTTCTCTTTGGTTCAATCAGGGTATTCAATTCCTAGCTAAGAATGATTTTTCTTATGTTTCCTCTATTGAATCTTGGCTAAAAGGCCTATTGGATTGGTTTGGTTGAAGATGTAATATATTTTTTCCTTCATTTAAATGTTTAGTGTGTGTGTTTGTGTTTTTTGTGTTGTTTTTGTTGTGTTCTGTTATTGTGTTTTTGTTTTGTTTGGTGTTTTTATTTTTTCTTATTGTTTTGATGTTTTTATGTTTTTTTTTTTGTTTTGTGTGTGTGCATGTGTTTGTTTTTTATTGTTGTTGTTTGTTGTTTGTGTTTTTGGTGTTTAGGCATGCTCTTTGAGTGTGCCTAATAAGGTAGGCCAGGCACGAGCCCTGAGCATATTTTGACAGAATAGATACCCTACCTCCTTCAATCCTACCTGAAAGGCACCCCAAAAGGTGTGTCTTCCACAAACAAAATAAGAAAAATAAATTGAAAAACATTTTAAATTTGAGTATATAAAATTCAATCTTAAAAAATATGGGTATCCAAGACACATATATGCATGTTTGGATACAATTATATCAACAAATTTTTCATAAAAAAACTCTATAAATCCCTCTAAAAAGAAAAATTTATTCATAAAATATCTGCATAACCTGCTTTTAAAGGAAAAAAAAACTTTCCTTCAAAAAAAAAATATATATATATATATAACTTGCACCCATAACATCTTAAGAAAAATAAGAAAAGAGACATAAATAAAACAATGTTCAAAATAAATTAAAATTTTTGATAAGAAGTTTAAGTGCACACAACTTTATAAAATCAACCTTTATACAACTCTTAAGTGGAGGCTAAATGGTATCTTAGTTAAGTTTTTTTTTAATTTAGCAAAAAAAAAACTCTTGCGGGGCTGTTTTGGTTTGAGAAACCACTACCATGGGTTCTACATCATCAAAATCACTTGCAATTCGCACTTGGTCGTGATTGCACCAATATTATCAACTGGATTTTGCGTACTGCATTCGGCCTTGACCGCACCAACATGATCAACTAGATTTGGGTACCCGATGTGTGTTTGGTAAGGTGAAGATTTGAACCAAAGACCTCCCTTGAAGGATTGCCTTACCCTCTACAACTCACCTGTAGCATGTGAATTGTAGTTAAAGCTTAACATTAATACACAACCAATGAAATTGAAGGTATCTTTTTTTGAAAGGTAAATTAATTAAATTTTAAGGATGATTAACATTGAGTGGATTAATCCACTCATATTCT